>JBAJMU010000012.1:2984868-2997556 GCA_037952995.1 Hyposoter didymator
TCTTGAAGATCGAAGGGGCAGGGGGGGTCAGTGGGTGGTTTTTTTTGTTTCGGGCTCGGGCAAGAGGCTCGGGGTGCGGGTCGGATTTTCGTTGGATCACGAAAAACAAAAGACTTACGGCATCTGCCACGAGGTGTGCGGGCGGGAGGGCTGCCTGCAAGTGTCCACTCTTCAGCAGGGGGTCGGCGAGGCCTGCCACGCTGGCGTGTAAGGAGCTCGGATGTAGCGGATGATGGGGTCCGGTAATATGGTGAGGAATGAGCGGATGACCGTGATGGTGTGAAGCATAAGGTGAGGTCGGATGGGTCGCGTAAGGTGAGGCATTTAGAGTTTGGGCATTCAGCGAGGGTGGGGCGGGCCCGGCAGCAGAGTTTGCTGACAACGGCATAACTGTACTTACGTCCGAGTGGGCGGGCACCGCGTAATTACCCTGGATGGTGTAGGCTTGCCCACCAGCCAGGATCACTGGCCCACCAACTTGGGGTTTGGGGCGATAAGGGATCGTGGCACCTTTGGGAGGGGACTGAAACAGAATAAACAGAACAAAACAAAAACGTTTGGCGCGTATTCTAGCGCATTATTTACATTTTTTCAAGGACGAGGGGAATTTTCAATTTTTTTATCTTTTTTTTTCATAAAATCGATTCCGATCATTCGCTGCATCAATTTTGGTAGAAAATCTTTGTGACTTTTGTGGCTCGTCGTTGCTGCAGCGAACGATCGTGGGAACGAGTTTGTCGAGACTTTTTGGAAATTTCGTGAATCAACTTTGAAAATTTTTCTTCTTTGGCAAGTGAATCGGGCAAACTCGGTCCCGGACGAGGCATTGAAGCGAAAAACTATTGAATTTTAATTTCAACGAGANTCATAAAATCGATTCCGATCATTCGCTGCATCAATTTTGGTAGAAAATCTTTGTGACTTTTGTGGCTCGTCGTTGCTGCAGCGAACGATCGTGGGAACGAGTTTGTCGAGACTTTTTGGAAATTTCGTGAATCAACTTTGAAAATTACTCAATTTTTCTTCTTTGGCAAGTGAATCCGGCAAACTCGCTCCCGGACGAGGCATTGAAGCGAAAAACTATTGAATTTTAATTTCAACGAGGAAGCAGAGCCATTTGATAATTGTAAAAATAAATAATTCATGATTTAATGAAAGCCACGGAATATTGAAACTTGGCGATAAAGCGAATTGGCAACGAGACATAATTATGAAAAAAAAAACGTTTATCGCTGCTCCACTTTAGAATTTGATTTATTTTTTATCTTTTTCAAAATAAAAAACGAAAATCGAACGCATCGGCTTCTAGAAAATTCGGAAAAAATCATCGTTTCGGTAAACGTTCGAATGCGTCGATAAATATTGAAAATCGAAGATTTTTTATTTATCGCCAAATCAAAAGTTTCGTCTCCCTCGAAATGGAGAAGAAAAAAAATGAAAAGCTTCGGCGTTTTTGAGAAATTATGAAATAGCTCGTTCCCGCTCGCGGTTTGCAAAATTGGTGGGTGGTCCGGGGGTGAAAAATGAAGAGGGAAGAATATTGTATTTTCGTACCTCTAGCATGACGCAGCAAATGTGATATATGCATTGGGTAATAGCCTCGCTGGTACCGGAAATGGTAACGGTACGTTCGGTCGAGCTCGGTAACATTTCCGAAGCTACTTGAATAAGGGCGCCCGTAACTTCTCGTATTTCTTTGATCTTTGAGCCTCCTTTGCCAATGAGTGAGCCACATTGAGAAGCTGGAACGATGAGTCGCAGGGTTATGGGTGTTCTCGTTGTTCCTCCACCGCCGCCTCCCTGAACGTCGTGAAACTGCGAGCACCATTCCTCAAATTTCTTGCATATTAAGGTGAAAGCCTTGAATATCGAGTTCGTTGGTCCGGTGACGGTTACGATTCTCTCGGGGCACGAACCATCGGATATGTTGATCTTGGCACCGGACTGCAAAATTTTAACATTCGTATTACGTCGCCGCACACGCGAAACGCACGAGGCGAGCTAATAATTCTCGAGACTGCAATTTATAATTTTTGACCTAATGTTGGAATAATTATATTTGGACGTTGCTGTCACGGATGGGAACAAAAACATGGCGATTTTTTTTCATTCTTGAAAATTGAATTTCTGTGGTGAATTATTTTTTTTACTATTTGATGTCGTGAGGAAAGTTTCCGGATGGAAAAATTTCCTGGACCATTTTCTCAGCTTCAGAAAAAAATAAATATTGATGGAATTATCAGAATTTATGGAAAAGTTACGATCGCGTGAGAAAGTTGCACTTTTTTGGAGAAAAGTGGATTAAAAATAAAGTAAACGGTGTGCAACGGACGTGAATATTTTTTGGATAGAATTGGGATGAGGAATAATTGATTTTTACGAAGTAAGATCGTGCCTGATGGTGCATCGTTGGAATTTAACGAAAAATATTTTTTTTATTGATTATTTTAATAATTAATAAACTCGTTTTAAGTTTTTCAGTAAATTCGGTTTTGAAATGGCAAAGAAAACTTTTTCATTATCGTTGACAAGGAGTGTTTGCAATTTTTGGCTCTGCTATAAAAAATAATCAGTTTTCGTTGCATTCCAACGATGCAAACTCCAACGTCGTCGCATCGTTGGAATGCAACGATTTTCTCTAGAGCAGAGCTCGCTTTCCGATCGAAAGACAAAATCGGTACGAAAAGTGTCGTGGTTTCAAAAATTAAAAAAACAATTAATAGAAAAACGTTTTTTTTTCGTTGGACCCCAACGTTGCAAACATCGTGATTTTGTACATTGAAAAGCTTCGTGTGCATTCGTCAATGAAGGACGAAGGTATAAGCAACGAAGCACTGCGGTAACAGGTAAAATTCCGCTTGAGTTGACATAATCGATCGATCGATCAGTGATGCCTCATTTACTGCTGAGCATTGAGATCACATTTGATTGAATATTCATTAGGGTATCGGAGACGAAATCTGTTTCTACTGGCTCAAGAGAAAATCGATGTAGCATGACCAAAATATATTGAATATTTAGCCTAACGCGATAAACAAACGAAGGAAAAAGAAACGAATCTCAAAACTCGAAAATTAAGATTTTGAGATGTCGAGAAAAATTGTTTATCAAGTTTTTCATTGATTGGGGAATAATAATTATTAATAATATTACCTCTTCACGGAACCTCGTGACGATTTCTCCTTTCTTGCCAATTATGCTTCCCACTTCCTGCAACACAAACGAAAGAAACATCGATTGGTAAATGAAATATTTAAAATTGCGACTCGATTCTTATGAATATTTACGACGTTGAAGTTCGCGTCGTTGAAATGCAACGAAAACCCGTTATATTTTCAAGCAGAGCACCAAATTTTCATGAAATGAACGAATTTTCGTGAAAAAAATGGAAAAAATCAATTAATTATCAAAATAATTAATAAAAAATGAATTTCTCGTTGGATTCCTTACGAAATCGTCGAGAAAACTGTTTCGATGCTTTGCTATGAAAAATAATGTGATTTCGTTGCTTTTCAACGACGAGAACTCGAACGTCGTGAGGTTCCGAAGCCAATGGTTAGAGACGTTGCAATCCGACGAAATAATTTCACCAATTTGGCACTAATTTGACTCCCGAAGATGGGACGAGATTAGTTTTATAAAACAGACGATTAATCTTATTGAAATTTCGTCGTGCTTTTGTAAGTTTAAGTGCTCGACGGTTTAGAAAGTTTATAAAAAAAAGGAAAAGAGGTACGAGGGACATCGAAGGAGCTTTGTTGATACACGAGAATGCAGACAAGTTGAAAGCGATGCCTACAAACGTTAGTCTCGCTATAATTAGAAGTGGCCGTCTATTTGTCACTGGGAGCAATGTCCAGTCCGCAGCAAGAAGTCACATTCGCACCAATCTCTGGCTCGTCGTCGTTGTCGAGAGAGAGAGAGAATTCGCTCAAATCGTTTATCTTTATTTTTCTTCTATTCTTCTTTCTATCTGGCTCTCTCAACTCGCGTGACACGCCCTGACCTGCTCGCGCTCTCCGATAATGTCAGACCGCGCGCGTGAGCTTCTCTCATAGCCACCCAGGTATTCGGCTCTATCGCTAAACTTAGATGACACGACGACTCTATGCTCTTTTGCACGTCGCTGCTGCTTCGAGACTCCATGAGCTAAGAACAAGAGACACTCTCTCACACGCGGACGTATAATCTATCAAGACGCGAGACTACAACATGAAAAACACGACGATATTGAAGTTCGGATCGTTGGAGTTGAACGAGAAAAATATTCAATGTTCTCAGCATTTTATGCATTTTTCGAATCGTCGTAATTTTTCTTTGACATTCAGTTTTTTTCATTCGGAATTAATTTTCTCGGACGGAGCGTGTGATTTTTTGGATTTGCTTTGAAAAAAGGAGAGACAAAAATTAATTTCGTTGCATTTTAACGATGCAAACTTCAACGTCGTAAAAGACAATCAAGTATGAAAAACGTTTGTGGTTTTTATTGAAGTTTGCATCTTTGCAACGAAATTCTGTTTTTTTTCACAGCTTTCAAGATTCTAATTCGATTTTTAGTCAGGACGACGAGTCTGAAGTTCGTAACGTTGATATTGAATGAAAAATATTTGATTTATTAATTATTTATTGAATTTTGAAAATTGTGGCAATTTTTCGTGTCGATTAAGTTTTTGGGTGGCAAGGGAGGATCGTTTTAGTGTCCAGACGAAATATTGAATAATAATAACGAGTTCTGCTCAAGAAAAAACCAAATTTCTTGCATTCCAACGATCCAAACTTCAGCATCTTCCGTATCATACGACTCTGAAGTTCGACATGTTGATATTCATCGAAAAATATTTCATCTATCAATTATTTATTGAATTTTAAAAATTGTGGCAATTTTTCGTGTCGATTAAGTTTTTGGGTGGCAAGGGAGGATCGTTTTAGTGTCTAGACGAAATATTGAATAATAATAACGAGTTCTGTTCAAGAAAAAACCAAATTTCTTGCATTCCAACGACGAAAACTTCAGCATCATTGAGGACGATCGATAAAATCGAAAGGAAGTTGTAAATGTTAAAAACAATTGCTTCATCGTTTCTTGATCGAGATTTTCATAGCCTGTGAAAAATGAGCTCTCGGTTCTTCGTTTTACTGTGGACGAAACTTTTTCATTCAATTATACGAGATCATATCACGGCTTGGGGTTTTTTGTTCGAGCAGTTACGAGAGCCTGGCTCTGTATACGAAAGAAGAAGAAGAGAGAGAGAGAGACGCACAAAAGAGCCAATTAAATAGGAAACTCACGGGATCACATGAACGCGAAGAATATGACAAAAAAGGAAAAGAAAGAAAAAAAAAGCATTAAAGTGCATGAAACCCTATGGGAGATTAATTCGCGATGAATAAAAAGTTTGCGGATCGTTGATTATTCGATATCCACGGGAGTCTAATTAAAAAATCAAATTATTGAGCGTCGTTGATGATGAAAAATTCATTTTTCTCTCATTCGTCAACATTTCGTTCGACCATTTATTTCTTTTGGACTGAAATAAAATAGACGCGAGGCTCGCTGGATTTTCCAGGAAAGCGAAAAATCTATTTCTGGCAGAGACATAGGAAAGCCCTTTTTTATTTACATCTCGGAATGACAGTTTGCTAGCGAATGATCCTATTTTCGTCGTGACTATATAAACGTACGAAATGCTCGAGACTCTTGCCCCGAGTTAATGTCCACACCGCGTGACGCGCTCAAGAGGGATCGAGACACGGACAAGTATCGTCCTCCCGGAGGAAGAAAACAGGAAATAAAGAAATTGAGAGTCTGAGCAGAGCGAGAGGGAACGACAGATGTGAATTTTATAAGACTAATGGAGAAAGAGACGAAACTAGCGACAGAGAGAGAGAGAGCGAGTTGCACGAGATAAGTGAGCAAGAACAAATATAGCTGAAGTAACGAGAATTTGCGTAGTTCGCATCTTTGCTCACGAAGCAAATAGGAGTAGCTGTCTCGTTGGACTATAGGGACAAAAAAACGGAGCAAAGGAGCGAGAGAGAAGCGGAAAACGAGGGAGAGGAGTTTGGAAGAATGCCAATTATCGAAGCTTCGCTGTACCAGCGGAAAATGTATGCAGTGGTAGTACGAAAAATATGAAAGGAAAGCAAAAGCTTATGAAATAATATCACACGGACAGGAAATTCATCTGGGGAAAGGAACAAAGTAAGAAAAATCGAATTGTGTGAAGATAAATTCAAATGGAGTGTGAATCGGAGAGTTTTACATGTTTTGGTACACAGTCGATGCTGCTGGAAAGAAACGGAGATCGACGACTGCTCGTTACGTTTTTTCATACAGCCTGGAAAATTGTTGACACTCGGTTATTAAGAAAAAGGAAGAAAAAAAAAGGCACGAGGGCGAGATTCGTTCTCGGTGACTTGGCCACTGGCCATGGCTGCGTTCCAGCTTGCTGCTGGAATCCACGAGGCTCCGGCAACATTTTCTCTCTCTCTCCGACTCGCTCCGCCTTAAATTTTGTTTTTTTTTTCCTNTTTTTTTTTTCCTTTTTTTTCGTTTGGGCTCGGAGCTGACGAGACGCGATTTCTCGCGATGTACGTTAAGGGAAAGTTTCATCGTGTACAAACAACCGAGCGGAAATAAACGGAGAAAAAGCGACAAACTCGCGATCGGGAATGTTCATACTCACGGCGAGGCTCCTTTTTCATTTTTCTTACGTTTCCTAATTTCATCAGATTCGAAGATCGAGCGGGCCCTTAAAAAAGATCGAGAGGCTCGAGTACCCGTATCTTTTGACTGATTCGCTCGCGGGAGAAAACTTTCCTACACAAATATTTCCTTTCGAAAATAGATGTTTTGACATTTCTCGCTAAATTTCGCGCACCCAGCGAGTTGGACGAGCCCGGAGAGAGCACCTGCTCTTCAATTTCCAGACCCGACAAGTCTCTCAGGAATCCCCGCGCACCATGGCAATGCAACCAAATAAATTTTCTCTATTTTCAAAATTTTCCCTCAATCCTGCGGCTCACGTTTTTCTATTTTCTTCAAATTCTACGTCAAGGGGGAATGAAGAAAAATAGAAAATTTGTGGGAACGCAAAATGGGCGTTTTTTCTGCGGCAAATCAACGTGAAAAATTGATGGAGAAGAAAAAAGAAAAAAAACGTTGGGTTTTCATTTTTGTGGAACGTTTTTTTGGCAAAATTTTATTTTTAATAATTTCAACCGTTATTTCAACCGTTCGCACGATGTTGAAGTTTGCATCGTTGGAATGCAACGAAATTCGCTTTTTCTTTGGGGAGAGCTCACGATTTTCATTAAATATTTGGTCAGGACAACGAAACGATTTTTTTTCGGCTCCAAATCGAAAATCGGTACGAAAATTGTCATGATTTTTGAAATTGAACAAAAAAATGAATAGAAAAGTGTTTTTCGTTGGAGCCCGAACTCGAATGAGAATGGAATCGATAAAATTCGATATTTCGCTGCGAACTCGAGTGGGAATGGCTGGAGATTTAGTCCGCAGTAAATTTATTTCCCTGTGGAGAGCTCACGATTTTCATTAAATATTTGGTCAGGACAACGAATCGATTTTTTTTCGGCTCCAAATCGAAAATCGGTACGAAAATTGTCACGATTTTTGAAATTGAACAAAAAAATGAATAGAAAAGTGTCTTTCGTTGGAGCCTGAACTCGGGTGAGAATGGAATCGATAAAATTCGATATTTCGCTGCGAACTCGAGTCGGAACGGCTGGAGATTTAGAGTCCGCAGTAAATGTATTCCAGTTGGAGCGCGATCGTTCGGATGGTTTGGCCAGATCCAAAGATGAGCGATACTAATCGATTAGCTTTGCAAAGTCGGCCGAGATGTTTTGCCAGTTGGCACAAAACTAGGAAAGCTCGTTCGGGGTCTATCCTGATTTTTTCTTTCTCCGTTGCTCTCAGAGTCACAAAATGTAAATCGATCGACATCGAGACGTCGTGGCCGATTGTGTGTGTGTTGGCGAGAGGTCTCGAGGTCGAGTCTCGCCGAGGACCGAGTTATCGGAAGAAAGAACGAGCAAATGCGCGAGAGAGAGAGAAAAATAAATACGAGCAGTTGGATAGGCGATGCGCAGAGAGCGAGAAGGAAAAAATCTCTCGGAGCTGCGAGAGAAACTCAACTACAGTTCCGATACGAGTTGTGCACTTTGTGCCACGCAGAATAGGAAAGAAGAGGAAGAGGACGTTAGGAAAAGTGGAGCGAGCGAGGAATGCATATCGAGAAGAAAAGCGCGCGGTTTGTAAAGTAAAAGAGAGAAATTGTATTGCGCACAGAGCAGTTACATTCGCGATAAGGAAAAATGGTCGTTTGTTGCCAGAAAACGTGCGGGACTCTACGAAAAGCTCTTGCAATTTTTTAGTTGGAGCTTTACCGATCGCGCGCGTAGGAAAAGCAATATCCGGGCTATCCGGAATAATCGAAAGAGAAGGAGAAAGGGAGAGACGAGAATAACTGTTTGGTGCTGGAAATGTAAGGAAAAGTACAAAAGTGGCACTCGCTCTTGTAGATTGGCCAGTCTCCCTGGCGAGGGTCCAGTACACACTCTTTGCAGATAAACTGCAGAGACAGGACAAGTCACGTCGTGCGAATGACTCGAGCGAACGGCATTAAGAGCTTAAGGAAGCGAACTGTGTAGGCAATTAATAAAAATCGGTGTCTCTACGTTTGTCGCGCGCGGAGTTGTCGCGAGGAGCGTTATAAATAACGTGTCGAATAGCCCGGAAGCTGGCAACTTTGTTATATTCCGAAAATTATATTATTTCGTCGAATGACGCGCGTGGAGCAAGAATTTTTGTCTCGCTTGATTGGCGAATTCTCACCGAATGCTCGAAATCTTATGATCAATTTTGTTTATTCAAATTTGAGTCCGGACAGTTGTAGCCATCTATTTGCTCGGCCACTATGCATCCATCGCGTTCTGTCTAGAAATTTGGCACCCTTGACTCTCAGCCACGTGACTTTTCGTCTCGTTCCCATGATTGACGTAATATCAAGACTTTCGTGACTAATGCGATGACGAAATAACGTTTTAAACGTCAGCCTCGATGTCTCGGGAAGGAAGAAACGCCGCGGGGGATTATTCAACGATTTTTACGAACGAAATTTTGTCGGTCAGGAATTAAAGAATTTTCGTAACGATTTTGAGTTTTTGGATCGTAAACATATTTCGTTTTAGTGTCAGGACGATTAAGAATCTTGCAATCTGCTCAAGAAAAAAAACCGAATTTCGTTGCATTCCAACGATGCAAAAAATCGTTTTTTTTTTTCGAAGCACCGATCCATCTTCTTTTTCAATAATTTTTAAAGTATCTGAGGAATAATTATTATTGCGCGGAGCATAAAAAGATATTCGCGATCTTCATAGACGAAAAAATCGAAAAAATTGGATTTTCTCACTCGCAACGTTAAGGACAAAATTTTACGACCGATTTTTTTGAAAAATTAAATAAAGCTTCTTCGATGTTACACAAAAGTGTATGCAAAGTTTTAAGAGGCTTCGCCATTTATAAATCGAAATATTTAATGTTGAAAATTGCAACTTTTAACACACGTTCTTATGAGAAACTATTAAAAATTGTAATTTTTATAAATAAATATCTCGATTTCTACGTGACGAAACTTCTTAAAATTGCTCGAGCCATTGGATGTTTGTGTAGTGCAAATTTAAGGGATGCTATCGATAGAAAATCTTCCAAACAACCTCCTTAAATCGCTCAACCCCCGAAGAAATGAAACAGCAAAATAGATTTTTTGTGCTAGAATTTGTTGAATATTCTTCACGAAATAATAACGATCCTGGAATTTTGGTCCGGGGGAATTTAGTTTATTCATTGAGAATTTGGTGAACGATGGTCGAAATATTTGCGATGAATACGTGCCCACAGTATGTTTAGTGTAAAAATATGAAGTATGCAACGATATACTTGGCTATGCCAAGAATTTTCTCAGGTGCGAGTAAACTGGGTCACCGGGGACGACGAAGCTCGTAGCAGCAGGAACGCCAAGTATATACTCAACTCTTTACAACTCAACTGCGATCGTCTGGTGTACTGCTGGGCTTTTCTACGAGAGATGAGGGAGCGAGAGAGCGAGGGAGAGTGTCTAGTGGCAGGGCGATAGGAATATAAGAAACAAAGAGGAGAAACGAGTCACGATGAGACTGTGCGCGATATCCGGGTCAGAGCCTCGAAAACCCGAAGCGACAAAAGTCCCTGATGATTTTTGGCTCTTGCTCTAGTTTCGCTATGTAAAAGATGGAAAGAATGAAAGAAAGCGATTGTCATCCGAGATTTAGCTGGAAAGGCTCTGGCCTGTAGCTTTGCTTCAGCTACTTTTCGTCGACGATTACAATCGGCAGGACAGCGACGAGATTTAACGTCGAAAGCCATTTCGACGAGAAAGGAAAAAAAAAAAAAAAAGAAAAAAATCTTTTTCGAAATTTACGAACAAACTGAGCAAAAGGGTGGGAAATAATTTTCATCAAGTTCGACAAAAAGCCTGATGAACGATGTTTCTTGTCAATTTAGCAAGAAGCTTAATAACGAAGAAAATATTTCGTGGATTGCGGAAACACCGAGATACCGAATCTCTGCCAAAGTGTGTCGATGCACTGAAGACAAAATTTTGTTGGAAAAGATCGAAATTTTGTTCGATACGTTCGACTAAACGTTTTTTTTTTCAATAATCCCAAAAATTGTGTCATCGCAGCAAGAAATATTCTAGAAAGTCTCTTCGGAAGCAAATTTTAGTAGTTCCAATCGTAAATTTCGCTGACAATTCCGTGAGGAACCAAATTTACTGCCAAAGTAACGAAAATTTTGAAATTATCAAAAATTATTTAGTTTATCGTGTTCAACAAAATATCGACGATTTTTAACAAAATTTCATTTCCAGTGGGCAGACTGCTCGTGTTTTTTTGTTATTCCCTTTTATCCAATTTCCCATTGGATCCAATTAAAAGGTATATTGGGTTTTAGGTGTCAACAGCTCGAAGGTTTAAAAGAGAAATGAATCAGCGACAATCGTATATATTTGAGGATGTGGGGATGAGTGAAACAGAAAAAGGAGAGCGGAAGCTCTTGGAGGGCGGTAAAAACAGAGACAAACGGGAGGTAAAAAATGAGAATAAGTACAAGAGAATTGAATTTTAAAAGAGCGTGATACGCGAGCGAGAGCGAAGCCCCTGACGTATACGCTGGCCGGAGTTTTTATCGTGGAGTAAAAAAAAAAAAGGGAAAAAGATTTGAAAAAAAAAACAGCCACACGTTCGACGTAATGGGATTTGACGTGACGACGTGGTCTCTTTACGTAGTTGCATTTTTAATCCTCAGCATTGGAGACGACACGGAACAAAGAGAGAGAGAGAGCAAAAGAGACGGAAATAAAAAACAACTCGATATCGGGTGCGACTATGAATGGAGGAAAAAAAATGAGGGAACGAAATAACGAAAAATCAGATACCGCAAAAATACCAATTCTTTTTATTTATTAGGTTTTTCCTTTTTTTCATATCCGTTTATGTATTTAAATTGTAATATTTTAAAATTGATTGTTATTGTTAATTGTTGAATTTTTAAATATTTGCAAAAATATTTAAAAATTTCCGTTTTTTTAAATATATATTTGTAAATATTACAAATTTGTAATATTTTTAGATTTATTGTTATTGTTAATTGTTGAATTTTTAAATATTTGCAAAAATATTTATAAATTTCCGGTTTTTTTTAAATAAATATTTGTCAATATTACAAATTTGCAAATATTTACCAAAATTTAACTAAATTCTAATTATTTTGAGAAATTTTCATGTTTTCGAATGATGCTGAAGTTTGCATCGATGAAATGCAACGAAAACTCATTATTTTGTTATAGCATCGCACCAAATTTTCATACAGTGTTTGTCGACAATAACGAGAAAGTCTTGTTCGCCATTCGAAAAGTAAATTTACTAGAAAAATTCAAACGAGTCAATAAATAATGAAAATAATGAAAAAAAAAAATATTTATCGTTGCATTGCAGCGATGCAAACTTGAATATCTTTTTCTGAGACTTGAAATGACTAGAAAAATTCAAACGAGTCAATAAATTATGAAAATAATTTAAAAAAAAATATTTATCGTTGCATTGCAACGATGCAAACTCGAATATCTTTCTCTGAGACTTGAAATGATTGTGTAGAAATATTCGAAAAAAGTGATACCGCCAGGACGAGTACGACGGTGAAAAAAAAATAAAAAAGGAGGCGAAAGGGTCTTGCGAGCATTTTGGTTGCGTAGACGCGATAAAAAGTGTCGGGGGTTGTCGAATCGGCGGCGCGAGGAGGACGCAATTACTCGCGAAGCAGCCTTCACACACGAGTTTATTTTTTAACGAAAGCATCGCGTCGTTGAAAAAATAAGCAGGAGCGTGGAGCAATCTACGAGTCGCACTTTAGCACGATCCTAAATGGAAAGTCTGGTTAGGGTTGCTCGTCGTTGTTGAAACGACGAGGAGGAGGAGGAGGGAAGAGAAAAAAAGGAGTAAAGAAGAAAGAAGAGTCTCGCTGACATCGGGCTGACAATGTGTTCGGTTGGCGAGAGAGAAAAAAGCAGAGAAAAGGAAGAAAATACGAGGACAGAGCGTTTGTAGACGCGGAAGCGAGAGGGGG
>JBAJMU010000012.1:2997642-3036962 GCA_037952995.1 Hyposoter didymator
GAGAAAGATGAGAAGACACGTGGGTGGGGACGCGGTGAGGAGATGGTTTTGTGCGGGGGTGGGCGACGGAATATTGAGAAGCAAAACGCCCTGAATGTCCAGCCCCCAACCAAAGCAGCTTCATCTTCGAGCGACGTTTCGTTTCGCAGTTGGCGATACGTACACACACGTTGGAGGAGCAGACAACTCTTTATATGAAGGAGTGAGAGCTGCGAGCATGGACATTGACACGTACGCGATATCTGCTGTGTCTCTCGCTCGTGTGTGCTGGTGAGGGTGGAGGGTCGATACGAAGCAAGAAAAATGCACTGCAGCCTGTGCACAAAAGTGCATAACACAGTTGGTGCTAATTTTAGCATTTTCTACTTTTTTTTCTGCTCCTTTCTCAATCAATTTGCAAAAAGGAAACAAAAAAAATAATACGATGGAGACTCAATCTGTACAAATTTGCAATTCTCTTGAATCCGCTACTCCGGTTCATCGAACAGAAAAAAAACTTGTAAACCAAATATACAAGTTTCTGGGTATGCCGTCGAGGTATTAATTAGTTTCGACCACATTCGCGATTGGATTTATTCAAAGCGGGAATAATCACGAGATTCGGAACATTCGTGAGTTTATGCGAGTACGAGCTCGCCTAGTCCAACTTTCGATGACGTTTTAGACGCTCGCTAAACTTTAGAGTCTCATGCGGTGATTCTCACAGATTCAATTTTGATTTTGAAAACTCATTATTTTGTTATAGCATCGCACCAATTTTTCATACAGTGTTTGTCGACAATAACGAGAAAGTCTTGTTCGCCATTCGAAAAGTAAATTTACTAGAAAAATTGCAACGAGTCAATTAATTATCAGAATAATAAATAAAAAATGTAATTTTCGTTGCACTGCAACGATGCAAACTTCAATATCATAAAAAATGTCCGAGAACGGTTTGAGCTACAGGGCTCACTTTTTGCACAGACGTTGATCTGTACGAGCTCCTGATTCTCTGAGATTTTTGCTGGAATTGCTAGAAAAATCCAAATTCTATGGGATTTTTTGAAATTTTCAAAAAAAAGTCTGTCACCGCTCCAACTTCCGCAAATTTCAAATTTTATTATCAATTTTTATTTTCCATAAAGAGAGAATTATAAAACAAAGGTTGATATTTTTCGTTTTTCGAAAATCGAAAGGAAAACATAAAATGAAAAGTTGCTATGAAAAAAGAAACAAAAAAAAACAAATGATTAGTCAACGTCTGCGTGCAATTGGCACGAGCAGCCCCATAAGTGGCGCGCGGGGTGCAAAATTGCATCGTGTTCTGTGAACGCGGTCACCGCGGAGGAAGAAGAGAGACTCGGGGGGAGTAGGAAAGGGAAAAGAGGGGAAAGGGAAGCCAGAGGCTTAGGATGCACCGAGAGAAAGATGGAAATTGACACGAACGTGTGCTTTTAGTCGTGAGTTTGTGGACTGAGGATAGACGTCGTAAGAGACGTGTCGCGGAATACGCGCGAGAGGGTCGGAGGAGCGCGAAGAGCCACGGAGAGGAAGGGATCGAAGGCTCGGTGTTGGTAATTCGCATACAAGAGACACGGTAGACGAAAGATGGGGAGGAAATGGATAACGGAGAGCGAGCGAGAAAGGGGAGAGTTGGCCATGAATGGGGGTTGCTAACGGCGGGAAGCGAAAAAAAAATGGAAAGAAATCGATGATGCAAGAGAAGCTGAGCGGCTGAGTCAAAGCAGCAGGGAGGGAGGGAGGGAACTGAGAAGAAGAGAGAAAAGGCTCTGCTGCTGTTGAGGAGAGAATGTGTTGTCGGTAGAATAAGTCTGCCTGCTGCTGCTGCTGCTTTCTCCTTGCGAACGTCGCAGGGGTTGAGTCCCTTGGTACGATAACTACAAGTGCAAAACATCGACCACGAGCCCATTGCGTTGTTACATACGCGTGTCATGAATGACGTTGTAGTTTGCAACTTTGAAATGCAACGAAATATCTCTTTTATTTGCCAAAGCTCGTTATTCGAATTTCGATCGTTGGAATGCAAGAAATTCGGTTTTTTCTTGAACAGAATTCGTTATTATTATGAAATATTTCGTCTGGACACTAAAACGATCGTCCCTTGCCACCCAAAAACTTAATCAACACGAAAAATTGCCACAATTCTCAAAATTCAATAAATAATTAATGGATTAAATATTTTTCGATGAATATCCAACATGTCGAACTTCGGAGTCGTATGATACGGAAGATGCTGAAGTTTGGATCGTTGGAATGCAAGAAATTTGGTTTTTCTTGGACAGAATTCGTTATTATTATTCAATATTTCGTCTGGACACTAAAACGATCGTCCCTTGCCACCCAAAAACTTAATCAACGCGAAAAATTGTCACAATTCTCAAAATTCAATAAATAATTAATGGATGAAATATTTTTCGATGAATATCAACATGTCGAACTTCAGAGTCGTATGATACGAAAGATGCTGAAGTTTGGATCGTTGGAATGCAAGAAATTTGGTTTTTTCTTGAACAGAACTCATTATTTTTTAATCAGCACGAAAAATTGTCGCAATTCTCAAAATTCTCAATGAATGCCCGAGAAACGAAAAAAAAATAGTTGGAAAAAACGTGGAAATTTTTATTCGCACACTGCGCACGTCGGGTCTTGTCTTCGGAAGACAAAAGAGTGCATGCACCCGTGAACAGGGCGATGACGACGGTTGAGCCGCACCACGACTACTTAGCATCCATGACCCGAGTCAATAATAAAATCACCTCGCGAAACGCGTGGAGCGTGCCAGGCGAACGAGACTATATTATCAGAGAATATCGAGTGTTGGTTAGTCTCGAACGTACGAGTCCGATTCACTTGATAAAAAGAGAAAGACAGAGCGAAAAGAAGGGTCGAGCACAGAAATAATTGTTTTCTCGATGTACGGCGAGCCAGCGATTTACCGACTTTGGAAACTGAAAATCGCGTAAAGTTTCCATTTTTTTTGGTAAATTTTGTTGCAAGAAAACGTCATGACATTATAATCCAAATGCGTGAATATTTGGAATCAGAAAAAACTCGAAAAATCGATTTTTAGTGAGAAAATGTTTCAGAAACTCAAAATCGCCCAAAGTTTCGATTTTTTTTGGTAAATTTTGTTGCAAGAAAACGTCATGACATTATAATCCAAATGCGTGAATTTTTGGAATCAGAAAAAACGCGAAAAATCGATTTTTAGTGAGAAAATGTTTCAGAAACTGAAAATCGCCCAAAGTTTCGATTTTTTTTGGTAAATTTTGTTGCATGGAAACGTTATAACATTATAATCCAAATGCATAAACATTTCTAACCAGAAAAAACTCGGAAAATCAATTTTTAGGGAGAAAATGTTTCAGAAACTGAAAATCACCCAAAGTTTCGATTTTGTTGTCAAATTTTGTTAAATAGAAACGTTATGACACCAAAATCCAAAAGTGTGAATATTCATAATCAGAAAAACTCGAAAAATCAATTTTTAGTGAGAAAATGTTTCAGAAACTGAAAATCGCCTAAAGTTTCGATTTTTTTGTCAAATTTTGTTGCCTGGAAACGTTATGACGCAAAATCCAAAAGCGTGAACATTTGTAATCAGAAAAAAATGAAAAATTGGATTTCAAGTGACAAAACGTCGTTAGAAAAATTTCAGACTGCCTAGAGCATGGATTTTCTTTGACAAGGTTACCATGAAAACGTTTTAGCAGTAAAATTCACATCGCTAGATATAGATTCTCCGTGTCATGCTCATAGATTTGCATATTTATGTAAAATGATGTGACGAGTAGTGTAAAAAGAAAAGTGTGTAGAGTGAAATGAGTGGATAAGAGAGACGAGCTCTTTGGGATTGGACAGGTAAACCGTGAAATTTCGTTTGGCCTGAATGCTAAATTTATACGGTTCTTTGATCGAGAAATGGGAGAGGGAAGGGGGTTAATAATATTGAAAAATTCCGGTTTATTTTACGCTGGTACGCGACCCTCTCCATTTTCACTGATCTCTCGCGCACTCGTTCGTTCGAGCAGCACACCAGACTTCATTAACAAAGTTTTTCTTCTCGCCTTTGACGAGATGAGATCCGCAAAAGATCAGAGAACGTGAGAAAGCGAGAGGAAGAAAAAAACACAGAGAGCTGTGTAGAGACGAATAGACAAAACGCGGCGTTTATGCGAACGAAACTTTCTTCTCTTGACCGTGTGGAAAGATGAAAGATAAAAAAACATTGAAAACCATGGAGAGCGTTTCTCTTGTAGTCAGAAAAACGAATTTTTCGGTTTTTTTTTTGTTGTGTTTTGATGTTGAAGTTTTTGGATCGTTGGGATGCAACGAAATTTCATTTTTTCTTCAGAAAATCTCAAGATTCTCTCTCAATACTTGGTTTCGATTTACGAGAACATTTTGTCATTATTTTTCGTCCATTAAGATCGCGAATATCTTTCTATGCTCCAGGGAATAATGATTATTGTTCGGGAGCTTGAAAAATTATTGAAAAAATAAAAAAAACAGAGGAGATTGTCATTTTTATTTTTTTTATTCTTCTGGATAGATCGCAGTTTTGAAAAAAACAACGATGTTGAAGTTTGCGTCGTTGGAATGCAACGAAATTCGGTTTTTTCTTGAGCAGATTTCAAGATTCTCATAAAATATTTTTTCAAGACAATCAAACGATTTTTTTTTGGGTCCAAACTCAAAATCGTCACGAAAATTGTCATGGTTTTTGAAAATTCATAGAAAAAGTATTTTTCGTTGGATCCCAACGTTGCAAACTTCAGTTTCATGATGAAAATTCGACAGGGAATTGAATAAACGAAGAAAATCATGAAATTAGCAAATGCACATGATGGAGATGGATTTTGCAATATTTATAAATATTTAGGAGCGTATTTGGTGTGGACATTACCTTTCCCTGCATAATGAGGCGGATGGTGAGGGTGACCGACGGATCGTCGTTCAAGGCGGGTTTGTTGTCCATACCGTCCATATTGATCGAAGTCGTTGAACCGTTTATGATATCCCGAGTGCTCACGAGATTTATGCGGGACGATGATGTCCTTGCGGCTTTAATGGGGGACAAGGGAACGGAGGAGGACAAGGAGGACAGGGGAGAGGTTAGGCGTGTGATTTTGGCTGGGGGGGTCTCGGGGGACGTGCTTCTTAAACGCTCCCAGGTAGGCTCGGTCTTCGCACTGAAATATAGAGAAAAAAAAACCAAAATTTTTCATTAATTTTCAATCGATCGGTAGGAATTAATACTGCAGCAAAAATTTCAATTTTTTCGTACTTTGTGGGTCGGAAAAATCGATCGTTTTATCATCGTAATTACTTTCTATATTTTAATTAAGAATTTTGCCAAAAAAAAAGAATTTCGATGCATTCCAACGATGGAAACTTCGACATCGTCATAGCTACAGGAAATTTAAACGAAACCGAAGTTTGTATCGTTGGAATTCAACGAAAAATATATTTTTATTAATTATTTTGATAATTATTAAACTCGATTCAATTTTTCTAACAAATTCAGTTTTCGAAAGGCAAAGAAGACTTTCCCATCATCGTCGATAAACACTGTATGAAAATTTTGTACTTTGCTATAAAAAATGATCAATTTTCGTTGCATTGCAACGATGGGAACTTCGACATCGTCATAGCTACAGGAAATTTAAACGAAACTGAAGTTTGTATCGTTGAAATTCATTGAAAATATATTTTTCATTCATTATTTTGATAATTAATAAACTCGATTCAATTTTTCTAACAAATTCAGTTTTCGAAAGGCAAAGAAGACTTTCCCATCATCGTCGAAAAACACTGAATAAAATGTTTGTACTTTGCTATAAAAAATAATCAGTTTTCGTTGCATTCCAACGATGGGAACTTCGGGATCGTCATAGTTGCAGGAAATTTAAACGAAACTGAAGTTTGTATCGTTGGAATTCATTGAAAATATATTTTTTATTAATTATTTTGATAATTAATAAACGCGATTCAATTTTTCTAACAAATTCAGCTTCCGAAAGGCAAAGAAGACTTTCTTATCGTCTGAATAAAAATTTTGTACTTTGCTATTAAAAAATAATCAATTTCGTTGCATTCCAACGATGCGATTATTCTATGAAAAAAAAAAACCAAAAAACGTCGACGAGAACTGGTGATTGTAAAATTTGGTATTTATCTCGGTTGATTGTGTTGGAAATCTGTCGAGTCCAGAGCAAGTTAATGAGACGCGCAGTGATCCGGAGCCTGGCTCGAAAGTTGGGACAAAGCAATTCCGAAAGTTAAGCACAAATTTGAATAGCAATTGTACAAAAGTCTCTGCTCTAAGGTTCGGATAATTCAAACGCCAGGAGGAATTAAAATCCAGAGGGGATAGGAGATTTGCGCTGTAAAAGTGGTTCATTGACTGACGCAATGTTGGAACGAGTGCGTGCAATCGACATTCAGGATTCTGTAACAACTCGAGTGTCTCGAGGCTGCTGGCGGGAGAGTAAACGAAAGGAAAAGGTGAACTCTGCGAGATTTTCATATGCAGTTGTTTCCAACTCGTGTTTTTCAATCCCACGCCCGATTTGTCTGCATCGACTCAATTGCGCAAAGTTTCGCATGTCCACGTAGCGAATTGACTTTCGATCTTTGACGTCTCTCGAAAAACAAGCATTTTTCGAGCTATCGCGGAATTATCGAGACGACAAATGCGAATGTTTGGGTTCGTAGCGTGAGAAAACACAAATCGGAAAAAAAATTCCATATTTTTGGGCGACACTAAAGTTTGCATCGTTGGAATGCAACGAAATTCTATTTTTTTTTGTTTTCTTGAGCAAAACTCGTAATTATTATGCAATATTCGGTCTGGGCAATGAAACGATCTTCCCTCGCCACGTAAAAACTCAATCGACACGAAAAATTGCAACAATTTTCCAAATTCAATAAATAATTAATAAATAATTAAAAAATCGGAATTATCGAGACGACAAATGCGAATGATTGAGTTTATAGTGTGAGAAAACACACAAATCGGAAAAGAAATTCCATGTTCTTGGGCGACACTAAAGTTTGCATCGTTGGAATGCAACGAAATTTCATTTTTTTTTGTTTTCTTGTGCAAAACTCGTAATTATTATGCAATATTCGGTCTGGGCAATAAAACGATCCTCCCTTGCCACGTAAAAACTCAATCGACACGAAAAATTGCAACAATTTTCCAAATTCAATAAATAATTAATAAATAATTAAAAAATCGTAATTATCGAGACGACAAATGCGAATGATTGAGTTTATAGTGAGAAAACACAGAAATCGGAAAAAAAATTCCATATTTTTGGGCGACACTAAAGTTTGCATCGTTGGAATGCAACGAATTTTCATTTTTTTTTGTTTTCTTGTGCAAAACTCGTAATTATTCTGCAATATTCGGTCCGGGCAATAAAACGATCTTCCCTTGCCACGTAAAAACTCAATCGACACGAAAAATTGCAACAATTTTCCAAATTCAATAAATAATTAATAAATAATTAAAAAATCGGAATTATCGAGACGACAAATGCGAATGATTGAGCTTATAGTGAGGAAACACACAAATCGGAAAAAAAAAATCCATATTTTTGGGCGACACTAAAGTTTGCATCGTTGGAATGCAACGAAATTCTATTTTTTTTTTCTTGAGCAAAACTCGTACTTATTATGCAATATTCGGTCTGGAGAATAAAACGATCCTCCCTCGCCACGTAAAAACTCAATCAACACGAAAAATTGCAACAATTTTCCAAATTCAATAAATAATTAATAAATAATTAAAAAAATCGTTGAGGCGGTTAAGAAATTCCTTGTGGCTCGTGCTCCCAACGCTGATTACGAATCCACACGAAAAATTGCAACAATTTTCCAAATACATCAAATAATTAGAAAATAAAAAATAAAAAATCGTTGAATATCGACGTTGCAAACTTCAGAGTCGTTCCCAATGAAGGGGTTAAGAAATTCCTTGTGGCTGGTCCTCGCAGCGCTAATTACGAATCGACTCGTTGCGAAAGGGTTCGGAAAGCGAAGGATTCGGACACTCGGGGGTTCAACGAAGCGAATGCTCGATGAAGAGGGCGACGTTGAGAGGCGAGAGGAAAAGAGTGAAGCAAGAAAATGAAAAAAGAGCCAACGACGAGAAGAAAAGGGTGAAGAAAAAAATGCACGACGAAGAAGCGAGCGAAAGGAGGGGCGAACGAGTTCTCGCGGATTCTCATACAACGAGCGACACAGAGAGGAGACGCGCGATCGGAGGAATGAAAAAAAGGGAAAGAAGGAAAAAGAAATTATTTGGCTTGGAGAATTTTTGCTTCTCCTTCTTGCGAAGTGCACTCGCGCGCGCGGGAGCGTGTTCCATGGATATATTCCGAGAAACAAGTGATGCTGTGAAAACTTAGACGTTTTTCAATGCGGGAAACGAGATCGCTTCCAAGTTGGCTCGCGACACGTGATTTTCTCTCATTTTCCCTCTCCCTCGCTTTTATGCACTCGCGCATACCTCGAGCAGCATTGTCCGCGTTGTTTCATCGACGTTTCTGTCGCACTAGGCTATTCCTCTATCTGCCCGAGCGAAGAATAGCTGCCAATGTCGGATGCCAAGAGATGCCACGTGAAAAGAGAGACCGTAAAAGAATGTCCGAGGAGTTTCGACAGAAAGTAATAAAAAATTGAAAAAGGACATAAAAAAAATCGGGTGTTGGAATTTCTTCTTCGAGGGTTGAGGGATTTAAGGGTCTGAGTGAAAAAATCCATATTTTCGTTTTGCGAGATCCGAGTTATTTTCGTCTATTAAGATCGCGAATATCTTTCTATGCTCCAGGCAATAATGATTATTGTTCGGGAACTTAAAAAATTATTGAAAAATAAAAAAACGGACGAGATTTTCATTTTTATTTTTTTTATTTCTCTGGAGTGATCGCTGTTTTGATAAAAATAACGATTTTCAAGTTTGCATCGTTGGGATGCAACGAAATTCCGTTTTTTCTTGAACAGATCGCAAGATTCTTATTCGATATTCAGTCAGGATAATAAAACGATCGTTTTTTAGAATAAAAAGTGAAAATCGATTGGAAAATACGATGCTAGAGTTTGCATCCTTGGAATGCAACGAAATTCGGTTTTTTCTTGAGCAGATCGCAAGATTCTTATTCGATATTCAGTCAGGATAATAAAACGATCGTTTTTTCAGGATCCAAAGACAAAACCGGCACGAAAATTGTCAAGCTCTTTGAAATTGAACAAACAATACATACATTGGACATGAAATTTAGTTAAAAATCGTCGATATTTTATTGAACACGGTAAACTAAATATTTTTCGATCATTTCGAAATTTTCATCATTTTGACAGTAAATTTGGTTTCTAACGGAATCGTCAGCAAAATTTACGATCGGAACGACAAAAATTTGCTTCCGAAGAGACTTTCTAGAATATTTCTTGCTGCGATGACACAATTTTTGGGATTATTCGAAAAAAAAACGTTTAGTCGAACGTTTCGAACAAAATCTCGATCTTTTTCAACAAAATTTTGTTTTTAGTGTAGAAAGGAATATTTTTCATAGCGTTTTGACGTTTCGTCCAGAAATTCTGCGGCGCTCTCATTAACTTGCGATGAAATTTGGTCGTTAATAATGCTCGCACACTGGGTCGTTCGCATCTCGACCGAAAAAGCGTGCATTGAGGTTTTCTTTTTCCATGTATATTCAGGACGAGCGATCCACGAAAACAAACATTTAGTCAGACTCGAGAGAGAGAGGCAAACGAGACACGAGACTCAATTCTACGTCAAAGAGATTTTTTTGCCTCCCTGCCCTTTCTCTCTCGGTTTGCATATGCAGCGCTCGCGCTTCATACGCGCTCGCCAAGCCTCCATATCTTTTCACCTTCTTATCTCCCTTGTTCCTGCAATGCTTCGAATCTCCCCGCCACAGCCTCCTCTTTAAAAACTCGTAGAGTCGCGCTACCACCGCGACTAACCGGACCCCAGCCCCCCGCACGTTTCCTCCTCTCTGCTCTCTTTTCATTTCCAACGGACACCCCAGCTGCCTCGACAAACACAAACCTCTTCGCTACTGCAATTTTGCACTCGGTCTCAAAATTCTCGTTTCAAAGAATCCAGCCTCCCCCTTCGACGTTCATGCGCTTCGTAAACGGAAAACGATGACACTGACGGTTGCAACGTTGGGCTCCAACAAGAATGACTTTTTTTTATGGATTATTTGTTTAGTTTCGAAATAATTACGATTTTTGGACCGATTTTGTCTTTGGATCCGAAAAAAAACGTCGTTTTTTCGTCCTGACGAAATATTGAGTGAGAATCTCAATAAAAATGAGAATTTCGTTGCATTCCAACGATGCAAACTTCAGCATCGTCTGAAAACGTACTCAGGCCTTTGCAATCGAGAAAAAACGATTCCCGAACGATCGTTCGTTTGCGGAGCGACCGAGGAGACTGATTTTTACTCAGTCAATCGTTGCTCCATTTTTTTCATTTCGATTCAGTTTTCAAAAGACAGAGAAGTCTGTTTGATTATCGTTGAAAAATACTTCGTGAAATTTTGTGTTTTGGGATAAAAAATAATGAGTTTTCGTTGCATTAGAACGATGCGAACTTCGACATGTTAAATTTTCTCGAGCTAGCACGTAAATGACGGGTTTCCAATGGAGTTTACTCCAAAAGCGAGAGAAATTCGATATTTCCGCGAAGGTATAATTAATCTATTTCATCAATCAACACGACACTCGATTCTCAATTTTTCTCTTCCATCTCCCCCAATCAATCTCCAGCTGGATTGAAATGAAAAACTTTCATCAGGAAATGGCTCGATCAATTGTGCGAGTGCAAATTTGATTTTTCTACGAAATTCGTTACTTTGACGTTTTTCGTATGGATTACCATTGAATAACAATAATGAAAAACAATTTTTATCCATCGCCCAGTGCGGGCTCTCTTTCTAAAGATCGAAAAATATTTTCCTGAATTTTTTCCGATTTTTTAAACGAGCCCAAGTACAGTAAAAAATCGGCAGGACTCCCCAGACCCATGTGTGTCTACGGAGGGTAAAAAAGAAACAGAAAAAGAAATTTCCAGCCCATTCAACGAATGGCGTGAATTTTCTCGTTTTTCGTATCGATTACCATTAAATAACAATAATAAAAAACAATTTTTATCCATCACCCAGTGCGGGCTCTCTGTCTAAAGATCGAAAACTATTTTCCTGAATTTTTTCCGATTTTTAAAACGAGCCCAAGTACGGTAAAAAAATGGTAAGACTCCCCAGACCCATGTGTGTCTAGGAAAGTGCTTTAATCCCATAGTCTGCCTACCAACAGTTAAGATATTCCCGGTAACTCGCCAGACTCGATTTTCCGCACTCTCGGGATCGTTTCTCCAAGAATCGTAAATATTTCGTGTAATTTCTCGCGTTCAGGAGCGTCGAATTATTTTCATATTTATTATAAGCGTGTACGTGTTGTTATTATTATTGTTTCTACGTGAAACGAGACGCTCGATGACGAGAAGGGGCGAGAGAGGGAGGGGGGAGCGTCGGGGATTGTTTACCGTGCGATAACAATGGTACGAGGCAGATAAAAGGAGAGTTTGCTCGGTAGCACAAGCGTGGAGGGTTTCAATGCTGTGAGCGCAATTTCTGTGTGTCTCGTTCACGGGAGCCTTATTCCCCCCCGTATGGCGCTGAGACGAGGCGAGGAATATTCGCGGCAAAACGTTGCTGCTGGCTCGTCTCGGGAAGACGCGACGACGATAAATCGAACAGTCGCGAGCGACGATGTGCGGTCACGCGGCTCGCTCACTATTTCTACGAGAATAATCGACGAGCCTCGAAGTATCGAAAATGGTAAACAAAGCCTCGGGCATTTGGAGGCTCATGCCGAAACGAAAAATTCCTCGTTACTCGCTGGAAAACAAAGAAAAAGGCACGAAAAAGTCGTTGGAACGAAATCCTCGAAACCGATCGTTCGGCTCGATCGAAATTTTCAATTTCTTTTGGAATCGGAACGAGTCCGATTTTAGCGACGAGCACAACGCGAAACTGAATGAAAAAAAAAAAAAATTGAAAATTTCGTAAAAAAGCCGCCGGTTTGGAAAAATTTCGACGTCTTTTGAACGAAATCGTCGATTTAATTGAAAAAAAAAGAATTTATCGCTCCGGAGGAATAAAATGAGGAGAAACGTCGAGTCTGGACAATGGAGTTGAATGTAAACGATCGGCGAAAAGTTTCCGTTCGTAAGATGGGCATTGGGACATATATACTCTCGCCACGAGACAAGGGAGCTGTAAAAATACGTGCACGTTTTTATTTTCGAACGAAAAATCGGCAAGTAATTGAAAAAAAAGGAGGAAATGTTTAGAGACGTAAATAGTCTCGGGGAGGTTCGAAAATGGAGTGGGGGAATCGATTATAAAGTCGTAAATTGGCTTTTCATCGTGGCATGGAATATTTTAGCACAAGAAATGGCGAATACTCCGCTGGGCAGATATGGCGGGCCGGACAGCGTGGAAACGCCGCTCGGAGCACACGACGACTCGGGAGAATGTTGATTTTTCGTATTTAATTCCAACGGACGTTTTTTTTTCGCGCCGGTTTTAAAACTTTGGTTATGTTCGGTGCTGTCGGGGGCGATGGACGATCGAGTTTTTTCTTCGAAATTTACGCGATCGCGTGCGACGAGGAAAAAATGGACTTTTTTGTTCGTGCGGACAACGAGGATGGAGAATTCGCTCCGATAGCGGCGAGGCGATTATTAAACGATCGCGTCGTTTAACACGGGCGTGGTTTTCTCGCGATTTAATAATTTCATTAAATATCCTCTCGAAATATCGGGAGAAACAAAATAAAAATGATATCCCAAGGTCTCAGGATCTTTCGAACGTTTTTTCTTCCATCGCGAAACGCACTCGTTAATATGAATTTTCTTTACCTAAATTGCAGCACTCTTGCTGTCTGATGATTCGCGAAAGCAGGCGTCTCGCTTCATCGACACTTGTCGCACACACACTAAAGGAAAATACACACAATTAGCCGGTGTGTCGCGGGCAACTCTGGCCGATTGGCGCGGTTACAACTGAACGTTGATCCGCGACGCGAAACCAAGTTAAATTCACAAGACGAAAACGTGTCGTGCAGATCGACGATGTATTCGGTTAAACACACGCGCGATATATACGTTTTCGTCGCGTTTGTTGCGCTCTTTCCTTCTCTCTGTCTGTCTCTTTGCGACGAGCGATGTCGTTCGCGTTCCAAGAAAACCGGAATAAAAAGGTAAATCGCGACACTCGTGCGAACTCTTCGCTCACTGTTGTTCACTACGGGGCTAACGTACGTCGTAACACGGTGGTGGGATGAGAAAACTCAGAAAGAGAGACAGACCGATAGACGGAAGAAAAAAAACGAAACGCTGCGATACACGTACGTGTTCCGAGCAGACACATTCAAGCAACTGGCGATTCGACGCGTCCCCACCGCGTCCCTCCGAGCCGCGAGCTTTCCCCGCGAGTCCGCTAGTCGTCGCCACCGGCCGGCCCGATGTCGCGCTCGAGCCTCCACTATTGCCAACCACTTCGCGCTGGGGAATTAAAACCAGCGCGACTACAGCGACCAGCGGCAAGTTTTCTAACAATTTTGCAAACCACGCAAAAAATTTTCTACGCGCCAACGAGCCTGCCGAGATTTTTACGCCATTTTCAACAAAAACAAACACACGCGACCTTGGGCTCGTGTTCCTTAAAAAACTTCGGGAAAATCGCCGAAGAGCCTGGCTACGCATCGAATTCCATCGCGAGAACGAAAGTAACTACCGAAAACGCAAAAACACACGTAAAAATAATAAAAAATGTTGTCGTGGGCGAAAAATTAAAAAAATCAAGAAAACGATCGAAAAACTCAAAAATTTGCTGCGTAATGTGAAAAAATATCAAGGATTTGGAAACCAACAAGTCGGACAGTGAAAAAAAGTGCAGAAACTCGCGATCGACGGATTCATCAAATTTAGAAGATCGAGTTTGTTTCCCCGTTTGAATTTTCTCTCGAAATTTCATCGGATTTTCATGAAAAATGAATTCCAGCAACGAGAGTTCCGAGATATTTGTCGTTTCTACCGAAAACTTGAAATTTTAGGCGTAACTGCAATTTTCGGCAGTTATTTTCATCATTTTTTTCGGTGAGCAGTATTTGCTGGTCCGACTGTCCATCGAAGGCGAAGCAGCAGCTGCTCGAGAGCAGTCCGAGGAGAGTCAAACTTTCGGAACGATCGCGTATACGCAGATTTATCAAATTAACAAAATTATTAATCGCAGCGATTTGACTCTCGAACGGACTGAGCAAAGCAGCTGTTTCGTGCCTTTGAATTTTGCTCCAAACCCGGAAGCTGCGAGCTGTGTTCGGTTGGGATATGCGGCGCGAAAGAATGTGAGAAATCGCGCGATGCAGCGTCGACACACGAAACTCTACGGTCTCGCCGGCGAAACGCCGCTCGCTCGTGGCGCTGTTCACCGGCTTTCTTCCTTCCCTTTTCCTCCATGAGCTCCGTGCGCGCTTCTCCGTGTGTACGCCGGCGTAGAACGACGCTATCGTACAGAATCGACTACGCCGGTCGGAGAATTCGCTCGTCCCGTATGCATTCTCATTGGCTCGACACGAGACGTTCGCTTTTCCGGCTACTGGCGGAGTCAACTCCGAGTATTGAGAACCGGCGCGGGAAAGCTTTGAGTCGTTTCAAATAAAATTGGTATTTCGTGCACTTTGTGAGTAAAATTCAATAAAATTAAATTCATTTTATTTCCAAATTCCAATAAACAAATAATTTTAAAAAAAATTCTATAACGATCAATTTTTATCAAATTTGACGACAAATTTTTTCAAAATATCCACCAAGACGGTGTTTTGGAGGCTTTTCCTTCAAATCTCAAAATTTCGAAATACTATGAACGAAAAACTCGAAAAAAACGCTCAATTTTCACCAAATTTCGAAACGATCGCGATTTTGTTAATTTTCATCGAAAAAATCAAACGATCCATGATTCCCTACAATTTTTCATGCTCCTTAATAATCTTTCCGAATTTCCAAAACAATTTTCATAATTGATTCGATTTATTAGCAAAGCAGTATTTATTGTTTTTCAATTATTAAATATTTAATTAAATAATATTAATTAATTAACAATTAATTAATAATTAACAATTATTTGATTAATTGATAATTGATTATCAATAATTGCTTGAAAGTTATCACTCATAATTAATAATTACTTGTGGGTAAGTGATTATTAACAATTCATTATTAATAATTTATTAATAATTGATTAATCAATATTTTAACTATTAATTAATTAATCATAACAATAAATTGTTAATAAATTGTTAATAATTAACAATAAATACATGAAATATTGTTGAATATTAAAAATTGACGAAAATTCTTGAAAAAATGTTGTAAAATGAAGAAAATCGTTTTCACTAAGTTGGGGTTTAGGTTCAGAGTCGATAGCAGATTAAACAGAGATGCATCGCGTTAATTGTTGTGTTTACCGGTAAATAAGAATATCTCTCGAATCTTAGTTGCTTAATTTTCTTATCCAACAAATCTGCGACAAAGAAAGGTTCGTTGAAGAACTCTGTAAATATATTCTGGCCCGAATTAACCTTCGCGAGGACTCGCAGCAGTGACAAGTAATAATTGCAGCAGGAGCAGCAGGCGATGACGTTGAAAGTTGTTAGAAACAATGAGCCTCGTTCTCCGGACGTCAGAGGACTCGTTCGTCTAGTCTTTTCGAGATGAACTCGATCTCATTGACGAAACACTCGGAAAAGTCGATTAACGCGTTTTCGTAACTCGTTTCGACTGCAATTTCAACTTTGGGCCAAATTATTCCGCGATAAGATGCAACGCTCTGTTTCTAATCGTTTCATTCGTTGTAATTAATTTCTCACTGACAATTAGCTCGCCTTCATTTTTGTGGGACATGCCTCGTCTACGCTATTTTTCGTCTGGCTTTCTTCACATTTTTTCAGAGGCTGGTATGTTCGACAGGAATTTCGATATCGGACCAAACTGCTCTGCAGGAATTTCCAATAAAATTTACTTCGATATGTGTGTGCTAATCGCTCCATTGCATTATCAACGGTAATCATTTTGTTTGGGAAATAACTTGCATGTGCGTTCCTTGCAATCTGCTCGTCCGGATCCTCGCAATCGAAATAAATGAATTTTGAATTTTCTATCGATTTGGAAACCAAACACAAAATTTTTCAGCCACAGTTTCTTTCTTTCAATAAAATGCCGTTTGCATTATCAAGGGAAATCATTTTGTTTGGGAAATAACTTGCACCTGCGTTCCTCGCAATCGAAATAAAGAAATTTTGAATTTTCTATCGATTTGGAAACCAAACACAAAATTTGTTAGCCGCAGTTTCTTTTTTTCAATAAAACGCCGAGACGTTCTCGTTAGCCTCTGCGTCTACGACGCTTGCTCGACAATTAGAGACACAAATTCGTATTCTGTAGAATTTTTTATACATTTTTTTAAGCCTCGTTTCTCTGAACACAAATTTTAGAAAAATCGTCAACGATTTATCGTTCATTTGGATGAAACGTGAAAACGATCGTATTTTTTTTCATATCAACGTCAGCCAAGGACCGAGAAAAGATGAAAAAATGAAAAATAGTCGAAACGCGATTCGCTCGATTCGATTCCGTGTGTCGATTTCGAAAAATTGTCCAAGAAATTGAAAAATTTTCGTAATGACTAAATTTTTTTGATTTTTTCGATGAAAAGTCTCTGGAGGAGGGAAAAAATGGTGGAGAGACGTTGGGGTTTTATTTATCGACTCCCGCGTCACGTGTTATCTAAAAATATTTGTTTATCGACGTAAAGAAGGAAAATCGAGTCTGTAATGTCTAAATATCGCGTTTTGATGATGAAAGGGGATGCTGCGTTCGAAATCGATAACCGTTAGCTATAGAGGTAGCTACCGATATCGCACCCTCCGCTTCCGGGAGGAAATTTTACCCTACGCCGTAGCCTTTCTTTGCGAACCCCTGCTTTTTCGGCCGATTCTCACTCCATTCGGTCTCGTTCATCGCGTCTCATTTTGCTTCACATGAAATTCGAAACGAGGCTTGGTCGACGACGTCGACGACGTCGTCGTCATTGCCCGAGTCCGGTCATGTCCGGTCGAGCGCGTACGATCCTTTTGCCTCGGTTGAACAGTCGCGAAATCCCTTGCTCGTTTACGGAGAGACGGGAATAGAGATTTCCGACGTAATGCGAGCAACTACCTCGGAAGTAATACGGAGGACGAGCCTCACTTCGCGTTTCTCGAGTGGAAGCTTCACTTTTTCTTCCTTTTTTTTTTTTCTCTTTCACGTGATACAAACCTGATTTAATAATCCTCGGTGCACGTCGCGATTTACCGGGAATCGTCGAAAATAATCTTCTCCAAGTTTCTTCGAGTATGAGTACGAACCTCGCGCGGCGGATGATATTTCAATCTCCGCAGATTCCTTCATTCTTTCGATCGACAGAATTCACAATCGTTTGTGACTTTTTTTTCACTTTGATAAAGTGAGACAATAAATTTGTTGGTTCTGCTTGACTCTTCGTTAGATATATTGGAATTAAAGCACTTTCCTAGACACACATGGGTCTGGGACGTCCTACCGTTTTTTTACTGTACTTGGGCTCGTTTAAAAAATCGGAAAAAATTCAGGAAAATAGTTTTCGATCTTTAGAAAGAGAGCCCGCACTGGGTGATGGATAAAAATTGTTTTTTATTATTGTTATTTAATGGTAATCGATACGAAAAACGAGAAAATTCACGACATTCGGTGAATGGGCTGGAAATTTCTTTTTCTGTTTCTTTTTTTACCCTTCGTAGACACACATGGGTCTGGGACGTCCTACCGATTTTTTACTGTACTTGGGCTCGTTTAAAAAATCGGAAAAAATTCAGGAAAATAGTTTTCGATCTTTAGAAAGAGAGCCCGCACTGGGTGATGGATAAAAATTGTTTTTTATTATTGTTATTTAATGGTGATCGATACGAAAAACGAGAAAATTCACGCCATTTGGTGAATGGGCTGGAAATTTCTTTTTCTGGTTTTTTTTTAACCTCCGTAGACACACATGGGTCTGGGGCGTCCTACCGTTTTTTTACTGTACTTGGGCTCGTTTAAAAAATCGGAAAAAATTCAGGAAAATAGTTTTGGATCTTTAGAAAGAGAGCCCGCACTGGGTGATGGATAAAAATTGTTTTTTATTATTGTTATTTAATGGTGATCGATACGAAAAACGAGAAAATTCACGCCATTTGGTGAATGGGCTGGAAATTTCTTTTTCTGGTTTTTTTTTAACCTCCGTAGACACACATGGGTCTGGGGCGTCCTACCGTTTTTTTACTGTACTTGGGCTCGTTTAAAAAATCGGAAAAAATTCAGGAAAATAGTTTTGGATCTTTAGAAAGAGAGCCCGCACTGGGTGATGGATAAAAATTGTTTTTTATTATTGTTATTTAATGGTGATCGATACGAAAAACGAGAAAATTCACGCCATTTGGTGAATGGGCTGGAAATTTCTTTTTCTGGTTTTTTTTTAACCTCCGTAGACACACATGGGTCTGGGGCGCCCTACCGTTTTTTTACCGTACTTGGGCTCGTTTAAAAAATCGGAAAAAATTCAGGAAAATAGTTTTGGATCTTTAGAAAGAGAGCCCGCACTGGGTGATGGATAAAAATTGTTTTTTATTATTGTTATTTAATGGTGATCGATACGAAAAACGAGAAAATTCATGACATTCGTTGAATGGGCTGGAAATTTCTTTTTCTGTTTTTTTTTTTAACCTCCGTAGACACACATGGGTCTGGGGCGTCGTACCGTTTTTTTACCGTACTGGGCTCGTTTAAAAAATCGGAAAAAATTCAGGAAAATAGTTTTCGATCTTTAGAAAGAGAGCCCGCACTGGGTGATGGATGAAAATTGTTTTTTATTATCGTTGTTTAATGGTAATCGATACGAGCAGATCAAGGTCGACGTGTAAAAAATTGAATGAGCCACGATTTTCACTCGGGGCGATAATTAAGTTTTGAAATAATTGAGACCCCGTCATTTCATCAGGCACGAAATATTCTAGGACCGTGTGTTCGTTTGTCAAGCTTTTTTTTTTATGAATAAATTTTCTGTCGAGATGAAAGGCTTCGATTAAATACAAGCCAACATTTCCACAGGCCGATCGTAACTCGGATCGATGGTGTGTACGACTAAAGCAAACCAATTCAATCATAAGCGTTCCAAAGGAAACTGAAATGTCATTACATCACACCATAAGAACACTCTTTGTGTGTAAAATTCGTGTCTAAAGGGATTCATAATCGAATCTACGTTGTCGCAATTCTGAGTAAGTCTACGTACATGGCTACAATGTTCAGCGTATGTGTATGAAATTTTATACAGAGGGTGTCGCGAATTCCGAGCCATTTTTTCGATCGAGTTTGTTGGAGATTCAGAGGCTGAGCTTGATGTTTTGGGGATGAAAAAAAACCATAGCTCTTCTAAGACACACAAGGTGGAGAGGGTTGGAGATACGGAAAAAATGAATAGGACCAATTTTGTAGAGAATGAAATTTCCTAGAAAAAAGTATGAGACGAAATTTTTGTGTATTCAGAACTTCAGTCCCGAAAGTCGTTCCTAACGTAATACTCGAAAATTTAAATTCTTACGCCTGAACGCCCTTCTAAGGCGCACAGCATCGAGATGGTTGGAGATACGGAAAAAATGAATAGGACCAATTTTGTAAAGGATAAAATTTCCTAGAAAAAAGTATTTGACGAAATTTTTGTGCGACCAGAACTTCACGTCCAAAAGTCGTTCCTAATGTGACACTCGAAAAGCCAGTTCGATTTCACGTCCAATTGGTTCGATTTTGAATTTTTTAAAATAGAAAAGTTCATAATTGCCAATGTGGTTTTTCGTACAAACGACAAATAACGTTCCCTTTTTTCCATATTTGCAAATGCCCTCAGGACCATTTGAAAAGTAAAAATTGAGAAAAAAATTGAATCAGCTGCGTGGCGATGCGAGCCCAAGCCTCAAAAAATTAAAGGGACACTCTGACAGTTAATTCAGTTGGAAATTTCTGGTGAAATGATTTATCGCGCAGCCCAGGACACCCTGTACATTAACAACGTTGGAAAGCCATACATGAGCTTGGGGAGATAGTATGAAAAGCGTACGAGCTAAAAGAGTAGGACGATACAAAGTGATAGCAGGGGATGCGCGAGTGAGAGATCGGGTGGGCACTCGAGCCAGGAATTTAATTATCATTTTAGGTGACGCGGAACGCAATTATCGGAAATTCAGTTTGCGATGGTCAGCAGAACCACTTTGGGCCTGGTGCCCGTTGCCCTAGCGCTTTTGACCTATATATACAAACACTCTCGCCCTATGTATGCACAAACCCGAATACGTAGCCGAGCATACGAGCAGGATACGCAATTTTTTTTATGAATATTCGAAAATGAAACAAATCGGACCTCGGAACAGTGACCTGTTGGGAACTTTTTCGATCGCGCCAAACATTCACGGATCCAAGGGATCGAGAGAAATTCCAAAAATTCAAAACAAAATCGATTACGAATCAAATTTTTTCAGTTTTTCAAAAAGATTCGAGACTCGAGCAAATTTCTTGACCCGATTTCGTCGACCAAGTGAACATTCGGAGTCGGGACCATGTAACGATCACGAGCAATTCACATGGAGCTAAAAAAAAAATCTCCGAGTGCCCTGGACGTAAAATAATAAATAAATATACAAATGTGTGTATCGAGGCAGCGGGAGGAGGAAAAAAGCAGAGATCGGCTTATGGAACTGTCTTGCCTGACGATGAAAATGAAACGGATGCTGCAGGAGTCTGTGTTGCTCGCGCTCTCGTTCTCCGTCGTCGGTAGTTATATCGGAAAGCTCAAAGCTCGGCTGGAAAAACTCGTCAACCATTTTTTTTTTTTTTTTTTCCTTTTGCCTTNTTGAAATATTTAACGAGCTACGGTATACGTGTTCATCGTACGCGTGTATAAAAGCTCGAACATTTTTTTCGCGAAACTTTTCATAAAATGCGAAATGGTTGACGAAGTATTTTGTTTATTCAGAAATATTTCATGGTGTTACGTCGTGACGTAATGTTTTTATCAACGAATTCAGAAAAAATGATTTTCGAGCAAGAATCGAGGAATTTTTTTGCTAAATTTCGAATCGCAGGCTCTGCGGAGTAAGAATTCTTCGAGATTGGCCCATCGCTGGGACACACGCTTGTAAATATTTTCAACGAAATACGTGCAAACTTTTTGTCACCCTACGAGAATAAGGAAAACGCGAGGGAAAAGGGGAAACAGGGAGCCCGAGTGGCTCCTGGAAACTCTTTCATCTAGCAACTCGTATTGTTCTCGTCGAGTCATTTTTTTCACTTCCTGCTCGCGCGTTTCTGTTCTCTGTCCCTCGCGACACTCTGCTCGTCGCGTTCAGCCCCTTCAGAAGGCTTTTTCTTTTGAAGCTGGTCGGGCCCCGCACAAAATCTCTCGTGTCGCTAATATCAACCGCGTCCGTGAATTTTTTGCCACGAACATCGAGACGCGATTCCGTTTGTTCGCCAACTGCAAAAATATTTATTTCGCAATATTTGCAATTCACGAGGAAATTCCTCGTTCTTTGTGATGCGTTGCAAAATAAATTTCTAGGCTTTGTGATTCATAGCGAGTTGCTCTGCTAAAGTAAAAAAAAAAAAAAGAAAAAACCATGAAAATTATTTTTTTTTTCTTTTTTTTTTGCGATGCGTTCGTCGCTGCGAAGTTTTGCATCCTCGAGCGACGTCAACGTCACGCTCGCGGTGACCGCTCAGCAATGTTCTGGCTTTGCGTATCAAAATCGTTGAGCGGCTGGCACGCAGTTTGTTTGAGTTTCCGATGCTGCTGATCAATTAGAACTTGCAATTATTTCGTCGCGCGGACGGGGGCCAGCTTTTCCGCAGTTTCCCTCGGCACGCGCGCCCAAGGGAAATCCGAAACAGTAAAGCATCGCGGGCAAGGGTGCAACGATACTTCGGACTCTCTCAGGAACTGTAAAACGCGGTTTTAGTCGATGTAGCGAGCAGCCGCGTGGAAAGCCTTAAGGGCGTCCGCATGAATAATTCAGGAAAAACTTTATTATGACGACAAACCGGGAAACCCTTGCGTCGCGCGCGGACGAAAAAATGAAAACCGACAGTCGACAGACTCCGAGGATAAGCGAATAATTTGCGAAACGGTTTTCGAAGCTTTTTTTTTGATCCTCAGAAAAAAAAACAAAAGTTTTTCGTAAAATTCATTCGGTTCGCGAAAAATTGCAGTTCGATCCTGACAAATGCGTTTTTTCTTCAGACACTATCGAGTTTTCGCGAAAAATGATAATCTCCTTCGCTCATGTCGCTGCCGGTCACCCAACCGAGTACTGGCCTCGCCGCAGGTTAAAAATTCCCGCGATTGCAATTCTTCCGGTAGGGAGAAGCTCCGAAATATTGGGAACGCATATTTAGTGCCCAAAGCAAAAAGAAACGTAAGCAAAATTGAAAAATAACAATCAGCGTTTCGGAGTATCGAACGCGCTGCCCATTTTGGAGATGAACGTTATTTCGGAAAACAATTTTCTCCCCGACTGTCCAAACGTGGTGGGAGGTCGTTCGCGACCGAGTGAAACAAGAAGAATCGAGTTACACAATCGACTCGATTGCTGACTCGGTCCAATTTGAAACTTGCGGTGAAAAAAAAAAAATGGAGGAAAAAAAAACAGGAATTTGGTTAGAATTTCTAGAGATTTGGTTTCTTCGTAATTGCAGAGGAAAATGAATTTGTCTGAAATGCTGTCTGAACAGATGGATAACGATCGATTTGGCAGCAGAGACAAGAATGATTACCAAAAGCTTCGCGACGAACGGTTGAACACGCGGTTTGGTGGTTTTGGTTTCACCTCTTCTCGTCGGTGGACGACAGCAGCCTCTATAGGCCCGAGGCATTGCTACGAGGTATTTGAGGTTTCCATATATAGACTCGCTTCTATATACCATCCTATTATATCTATTACACCCATATCGACTTGTGTTACCTACATAGACATGGATATGTATGGATGTGTATTTCCTGGAGCAAGTGAATCGATCGGGTTCGGTTCTCCACAAGTATAACTCCGACAGGAATCTCTATATTCCACGTTTCCTAATATATATGGATTTCTATTGTTGGAGTATTTCGCTCCAACAGCCTTCAATGGAAGACGAAACAATCTTAGGGCTCCGAGAGTTTCCCCCCCGTCGTTGTATGGGCAACCGAATTTACAAAATCCATCCCAGGAGGAAATATATATTACGATGTGCAAATATTCATCCATGAGGATCAGAATGGATGGTTATTTATCGTCTGGTTGAGAATCTATGGAACTTGTTATTGTTGATTGTTCAATGAATAGCTTCTTAATCGTCGTGAAATTTCTACAGGACCTCGTGAATGCTTCAAGCAAAAACGTACCCAATTTTAAGAATTTTGTCATCATTACGTTAACCCCTTGAGGGTTGAAATAAAAAATGCTGAGAAAATTCTGAAAATTTTGTATGTTTTTGTGTGAAGTATTTAAGAGGTCGTGTTAAAATTTCACGACGATCAGGAAGCTTGTTATTAAAAAATTCAACATTTTGTTGAGAACAATTTTTTAAACAAATACCAAAAAATATTTATCAATAAACTTCGTTTTGGTTCCGTTGCTTTTAGTATTTTGTAGATATCAAAAAATTGAGACGTCAAAAGAAAAACTTTTCGCAAAGTTATACCAGTTCCCATGAAACTACGTTTGCCTACATTTTATTTATTAACGTTAATTGTTCATTAACGAGCTTCCTAATGGTCGTGACATTTTTACACGATCTCTTAAATATTTTATACAAAAAAATACCAAATTTTCAGAAGATCCTTGATTAGCACTTTCTCGAGACGATCTTTCGGATCATTTCGCCAAAGTCTATGAGTTTTTTATCTTTTTTTCCGCTGGACAAACTTTACAAAAAGTTTTTAAAGTCCAAGGTGATGATTTAGGAAAATTCGATAATAACTGAACGCGTCACGAGTCAAGCTCATCCTTTCATATGCAGACACGAAGGAATGAGTCGCGAGCAGACTGCACGAGCGACCAAGATTCGCACGGCGTGTACGTAGTCGTTTCTGTTTCTTTCGGGTTGCTGGTTGGCCTCGCGGAGATTCGTGCGTGTCGCCAAATTGGCGTATGAACGAAAATTTAATCCGACTAGAGACAGAAATCACGCGCCGAATTAACGTGACACGCGTGGCTTCGTGACTTCACGGTCTACGCACCAAAGTTATACATTCATGGTCTGAACTAGCTCTATACCCACAGCCAAGCGCTCGCATTGCAAAGATTCTTTGCCCTGCTGCTCAAAAGCCGAATTGGCTGAAAAAAAATCGTTTGAATTGTTTGAAATTTTCTCGAATCGTTGAAGCAACGAATTTTCATACGAGTCGAAAAATATAATTTCGTTTGAGTCGGTCCGTACGTCACTGTATCCACATCACATGCTGGCAGCAGTGTTCGCGCTTCAAACAGTTCCCAAAGCTTGACTTGCTCTTCCGCGCGTGGGATCTAGTCGCATATTCACGAATAATTATCAGCCACGACCTCTCTCGTTTATTAGCAGCAGCGAACGGACGTGGAGAGAGACGAGAAAGTCAAATATTAAGCGTATCTTGTTCGCTTGTGTACTAGACTGGCGCGTATATATCTACTTGGCATGAAAACGAATCGATGCATGTTGAAAAATTGAAAATTAAATGCCGACTGCCGGAGAACGACCAATGCAGATTGATTCGCGGAGATAAAATAATTACCAATGTCGCTAGCTCGTGAGATGCGTTCGATTTCATTCCGAAAAATACAAATTTTTCCAATTCCAATATTTTTTTTTCAACCCCTTACGATGAAGTTATTTCGAATTCAATTAAAAATCAATTTCGACTGGATATTTGTTATTTACGGTATGAATGATGTGGTCGCTGGACGAGCTTTTCGAAACTGCAATCGTAATGATAATCCTGCGCCAGTGAATTTAAAAACTTTATTCAGAAATCTTGAAATTTTCGCTTTCGACGTCCCATGGACTTTGTAACGTTGATCAGCGTCTTATTTATTCAAAAATCTATAATTTACAAATTACAATTCCGAAAAACAGAAATTTTTCGAGTTCCAATATTTTTTGAAAATTATTTTTCGAATTTAATCAAAAATCTCTAACGACTGGATATTTGTTATTTACGGTATGAAGGATGTGGTCGCTGGACGAGCTTTTCGAAACTGCAATCGTAATAATAATACTGCGCCAGTGAATTTAAAAACTTTATTCAGAAATCTTGAAATTTTCGCTTCCGACGTCCCATGGACTTTGTAACGTTGATCAGCGTTTTATTTATTCAAAAATCTATAATTTACAAATTACAATTCCGAAAAACAGAAATTGTTCGAGCTCTAATATTTTTTGAAAATTATTTTTCGATTTTAATCAAAAATCTATTTCGACTGGATATTTGTTATTTACGGTATGAAGGATGTGGTCGCTGTACGAGCTTTTCGAAACTGCAATCGTAATAATAATCCTGCGCCAGTGAATTTAAAAACTTTATTCAGAAATCTTGAAATTTTCGCTTTCGACGTCCCATGGACTTTGTGAAGTTGCCGATTTATTTAAAAATCTTCATTCCACGTTTTTCATTTAATATAAATTTCGAGAATTTTGATCTCGAGCTTGTTCGTCAGATTTATAAAAAAAAAATTAGTTTTTCGTAAAATTCACGAAAGTCTAAATATTAATTACGTTGATGCCTTGAGTATTTATTAGCAGGGAGCGAACCAGAACATGAGAGAGGGAGAGGGAGCTGGTTGAGTGTATACAGCAAGCCCGTCCTTCATTTTCTCGCTCTCCTCGTAATTAAAGTGAAGTTAATTCCTGTTGTCAAGCTCGTCTGGAAGACGGTAAATTGCATCGGTGCATCCTCGTGTTTATAGCAAAACTTCTCTCATCTATATTCGGCTGGATTTCTCTCTCTCGCTCGTTCTCTGCCCGCGTCTCTCTCATCCTTTCGTCATACGGGCCTTTGATCTATATCTTTGTATGTCCGCATAGAACGACGTGATTTCGTCTCCCGTCGATATCGCTTTTGTTTGGCATTTAATGGCAACGAAGGTTTTGACATTCAATTTTCGTTTTCGTCAAAAAATAAATTTAGGCCCGTAAGAATATTACAAAAAATAAAAAATAAAAAGAAAAAATTGAAGTAAAAATTTAAAATCGAAACAAAATTAAAAAACAAAGTCTCGACAGAAAAAAAATATTCATAGGTTGTGTGCACTTGTCAGGAAGTCAATTTTTTTTGTTTTTATAAATCTTGGATCTCGCCCGATTGGACGATCGCCACGGAAACAAATAAACTACCAGCAGCGCCATAAATAACGAATATTTCGATAAAATGAATACGTGAACTTTGGTTCGAAGTAAATTCACCTCGTCCGAGTGTGCCACGTGTTTCAGAATTTTTTTTTATCGAATACAAATTCCGCTATCAACCTCCTGGGAAATTAGATTCGAGCTGGAAATATTTATCGGCGATATACATTCGACGCTGTATAATGAGAAGCGTGGGTGCAGGTACATAGACACGATTACGTAGTATGGATGTTCGAGTGAGCCGAGAGGATAAGTGTGTCAAGTTAGAAAAATGCTCGATACATCGATTCCTCGTGCTAGAAACTTCAATCACTTCCACTCTTCCTTAAGGGGCATGTAACAAATATGGAGCAATCCTTAAGGACGTTGTATGGAGAGGATCAAATCTTCATTTTTGTTTTCAGTTTTTCTTACGAACAAAATGGTTCGCGAGCCAAAGTTCATTGAACAAAGTTGTTAGAAATTGACTAAAGAACAACGTACTCTAAATTCAAGATTTTCCGAGGTAATCTGTATTTTTTATATAATAAACAAAATTTCGAGCAAATTTTACGACCGATTTTTTTGAAAAACTAAATAAAGCTTCTTCGATGTTGCATAAAAGTGTGTGCAAAGTTTCAAGAGGCTTCACCATTTAGAAATCGAAATATTTAATGTTGAAAATTGCAATTTTTAAGGACAAAATGGTTTGCAACGTTAAGTTCATTCAATAAGTTGTTACAAATTGACTAAAGAACAACTTACTCTAAATCCAAGATTTTCTGAGGTAATCGGTATTTTTTATATGATAAACAAAATTTCGAGCAAATTTTATGAGCGATTTTTTTGAAAAACTAAATAAAGCTTCTTCGATGTTGCATAAAAGTGTGTGCAAAGTTTTAAGAGGCTTCACCATTTAGAAATCGAAATATTAAATGTTGAAAACTGCAACTTTTAACACACGCTCTTATGAGAAACTACTGAAAATTGTGATTTTTATAAATAAATATCTCGACTTCTACGTGGTGAAACCTCTCAAAATTGCGCGAGCTATTAGACATGACTATTTTCTTTGTGGGGTACAAATTTGAGGGAATTCTATCGATAGTAAATTTGCATACAACGTCCTTAAGTCAAAGAACGTCAGTTGCTTCTATTGATTTATTTTCTGTGTCGACGTGCTCCTCTATGAATTTTTCAAATAAAAAACTCTCCAGTGAGATTTGCAGGTTGAACGTATACAGAGTATTGATCACGTACGAGTCTCGCTTTTCTGCTTGAGCAAAATGTTAACATAACTCGTTATTTATAGTGGCTCGAGTCGTAGTTTTCGATGCTGGCAAAGTTTGCGAGATAATTAGTTTCCGAGCGTGTGAAAAAGGACGCAGCGCAGAGAAAAGCTCTGCTCACGCGTGTTTGAACAAATGAGAGTTCGCTCTCGAATTTATTATGGAGACGAAGCTAATTTCTGTAGCTGCGAGTGGCTTTCGGTAAAATCAAGTGAATTTAGGCGTCAAGCCTCATCCCGTAATTATGCATTCGCGTCATGAGACTGCGATCGAATCTCTGCCGCCACTTTCTCATTCCGAGCTGATCCTATTTGGCTCCTGTGGAATAACAAAGTCGGAGTAAGCTGTTTCGATCTCAAGCGCACGCCCGCAGACGTAACTCTCATTGAATTTCGACAATTACATTTTCTAATTTCGTCTCTCTTTTGGCTTTTTGGTGTTCATCGATTGAATAGAACGTTTGCTAGCGGAGAGACGTTTCTAGTTGAATCAGCGAGCTTGTCACTGTCGTACGCGGACATTGTCGAGTGAACGTAGGAGCTCGTGCGACACGTCGGTTTTGGCTTTAATTGCTCGAGTCTATAATGGAATTAGTCGAGTCCTGAATGAATTAGGAAACGCGGTGCGACGATCGAGTCAGTCGCGTATTAAGGATGTTGAGTCCCAAATCGCGAATGATGAGAAAATTCGGAAAATTTGGTACGTTTTTGTTTGAAGTATTTAAGAAATCGTGTAAAAATCTCACGATCATTAGGAAGCTCGTTAATGAACAATTAACGTTAATAAATTAAATGTAGGCAAACGTAGTTTTATGGAAACTGGTATAACTTTGCGATAAGTTTTTCTTTTGACGTCTCAATTTTTTGATATCTACAATATACTGAAAGCAACGGAACCAAAACGAAGTTTATTGATAAATATTTTTTGTATTTGTTTAAAAAATTGTTCTCAACAAAATGTTGATTTTTTTAATAACAAGCTTCATGATCGTCGTGAAATTTTTACACGACCTCTTAAACACTTCATACAAAAACATACGAAATTTTCAGAATTTTCTCATCATTTTTTTTCCAACCCTTAAGGGGTTAACGTAATGATGACAAAATTCTTAAAATTTGGTACGTTTTTGCTTGAAGCATTCACGAGGTCCTGTAGAAATTTCACGACGATTAAGAAGCTTTTTATTCAACAATAAACATCAACAAGTTTCATAGGTACTCGTAATATTCTTAACAGCAGCGAACGACAAGTCGAAATGATCCTCTAATTTTAGTCTCAATTTCTTTCGGATTTTTTGTCTCATTTTTGCACCGCGAATGCTTTTCGCGTAAACGCAAACGTAGCAAGTTGGACGCCAGAAGTTTGAAGCAAAAATTCAACCGTTCCATCTCATATTTGTGAGCTGCAGATCTGCAACCATCTCCGCACCGCGGCAGAACGCTTTTCGCTCAAGTCTTGAGAGTTATTAAATTCTAACGCTACCCCGCCGCATATCCATCCTCTATTTCATTTTTCCTTTCCTATTGCTTTTGACTCTGCTGAGAGAAGTCGCTTCTTCTAGAATACGCATTTTGCCGCGAAATGAAAAGAAGCAGCACCGATAGAGAGAGCGTGATAAAGAGCCAACGAGATGCTGGAAAAATTGCGATTCACAGACGAGCAGGATATTCCATATTCCTCGAGGTTTAGACGCAAGTGAATGTCTTATTTTCCGCATAGCAATGTCGAGGAGTTTCCTTACTAGTCGCATCACTTCCCGGCTCAAATTTACACCGTAAATTCCTCAACATTCGCCCTCTCGTAAAAAAGCTCGTTCCACACTAAATCGATCATCCTCGTTATTTCGGTTGGACTGAATGTGAGAAAAATTCTCCAGAATCGTGTAAATCGTTTTTTTTTAATATTGCAATTCCAGTGGCCGGCGATGAAATAGTTTTTCGAAATTTATCGTTAATTACTGTCTCATTAATCAACAGAAAAATTTTTTCCTCATCTCAACACGAAAAATTTAAAAAATTTAATAGAATTTCGTAATTATATTTTTTAATATGACAGATTTTTTTTAGATTTTTCCACCACGTGGTACTCGACTACAAAAATGTGGAAAAAATTTGGGTTTCTGTGCCTGATGCCAAATTCTGATTATTTTGATTTCGTGATCCAAGCTCCTTAAGGGGGAAAGTTTTTGAAAACTCATTTAATGAAAAAATTCGTAGTATTGAGTGAGAAAAAAAGTTGGTAGTCGGTGCACGACGAACGAACGAACACGGGACGCAGTTCGTTGCACATTTCATCTTAAATTTCCGTCACGTTTGGCCCACTGCTACAGACGATGCTGGAGTATATTTCCCGGAGCCTCAAAATGGAGGAGATAAGGAAACTGTCGCGTATTCTTCGACAAGATGTTCGGCTAGACAGACTGTGTGTGGGGGGGTCATGGGTCCAGGGGTTGAGATCGAAGCAGAGAGTCCATTTTCATTGGGCTTATCGTCGTCCGCGTTCATTCGGTCCTTTCAGGCTCGAATACGCGCATTTCCAAAGACGTTATATCGAACGAGCCGAGAGCAGACGGTGAATTCTTTTGTCAACCTTCCCACTCGCACGTAATATCAGTTCCACAAGCGCGTATATCCAATCGAACGAGAAACTCGCTCTCTGTTTGCGAGATTATCGAACAAATCGTACACGAGGAATGTCCAAACAACTTAACAGAAATCAGCCACCAGGAAAAAGCATGAAAATATTTATTCAATTTAAATTCTTCGCAGAGGCAAATAAACCCAAACGTTGAAACGTAAAAATCTCGATCTTCGCAAATTCCAATTCGTCGGCCTTTTGCCATTTAATTTACTAATTAAAAATTCAATTCTCATTTTTCTTTCGAATGACTCGTTTGCTCGGAAAAATGACCAACAATTTATTAAAAATAAAATAAAATTTGTTTGTTTTTTTATTTTTAAAAAATTTAAAAAAATTCAAAAAAAATGAAAATTAAAAATTTGTCAGCCAAACGAAAGTTGCACTTTTTCCCCTGTGGGTTTCCTTTGAGAATATGGAAACTTTTTGAATAAAATGAACAGCAGCAAAGCCTCAATTTCTCGAGAAGCAAATTTGAAAAAAATGAAAATTAAAACGTTTCCAGCCAAACGAAAGTTGCAACTTTCCTCCTGTGGGTTTCCTTTGGGAATATGGAAACTTTTTGAATAAAATGAATAGCAGCAAAGCCTCAATTTCTAGGGAAGGAAATTTTGAAAAAATGGTCTCCTTTTTGTTGGTTTAATCTCTCGAAGGTTCGGAGTAATACATTGTCCAGATAAATCCTTGGCAAAGCCTCTGGATTTTGAATTAACCGGTACACGCACAAGGAAGAGTAGATACGAGGAGAGAGCTTGACAACCCTTCACGGTATTCACAATGCGTCGCGCACGGTTTTCTTCTCTCTGAATACAGCTCGTCGCCCTTTCCAACCCTCTCGTATGACATAAGATTTATATATACACGCTCTGGTCTCTGTGTGCCATTCTAACCAAAAGCCTGCTTGTCTGCGTGGCTTGCTGCATGCACCAGAGGCTTGGATATTCGTCATTTTATTATTAAAGCTCGAGATTCTCTTCTCTTTCCGTTTCACTCATTACGACGACGTCTCGCTCTCTCTCTCTCCGTCTCTTTCCATCTCTTTCTCACAGTGGGCGGTCGTCCCCGATGTTGACTCTGCGAGATAGCTCGTACATAAGCAATTCGATGGCAATGAACGTTTCCGCAATACACACGACGAGACACTTGACGATAAAGTTTCGTTTACAAGTTTTGACGCTTCTGGCTTTTGTCGTTGACTTTCTCGTTCCTTTCTCTACCGAGAGAAAGAGAGAGAAACGAGTATTTGTGCAAAACTTTGCCACGACAATGACGAGAGTCAAGGAAAACCGAGTCTGACTTTTTTCTCTCGCACTAAAAAACGAAAAATTGTTGCGCAGGACGTTAACGCTGGGGGAGAGATTGGGCATTCGTTAAAAATCAGCGATCGCATAATTAATAATGCGATACGATTCGAGCAACAGAACGAAACGAAAATGTTTTTAATCGCCAGCTCTTGTTCGCGTTTCCCGCGTGGATCAAACTTTTTCCGCAGTCGATTGTTATTTTTGGCATCAACGATTTGCATTTCATTTTGCAGAGTGCAAATTATTCATTAATTTTAAATTCTGTGTAAATATTTAGCGAAATCGCGCGAATTGGCGACGAAATTTCGAAACAAAAATCCTCCGCGAGGACTAAATATTCCGTGGGCTTTAAAAAATGTTTCGAAACATACGCGAAGAAGAGGAAAACCGAGAAAATGAAAGATGCAGCGAGACTGTAAATGCTCCTGTAAAATTCAACCTCCCACGCTTTTTTATTATTTGTTTCAACGAAAAAGTGTTTGTTTTTAAAAGAGCTAATCCCAGCGGCGAACAAACTCTGCTTTTTGTTGTCTCATGCCGTGGCATTTGAGAAAGAATACAATGGACCTCAAAGAGCCAACCTTACTGTTCGTGGAAACAATGTGCATGAAATTTCGTCAAACGAAAGCGTAGAAAATTCTATAAAAATTCTTGCAAAATTAAAACGATACTCTGCTCCCTGCGTGTGCAGTTTGTCGCTCAATAAAAATCTCGCTGCTCGTTTCTTTTCGAGATGCTTGACATTTCCGCAAAATACATGGCACCAGGCCCTTTTCTTCGCTCCAAATGTCCAAGCCCTTAAGTATCTCAGCTCGAAAAATTGGGACGATTTTAAAAATTCGATAAATAATAAATAAATAAATATTTTTCGTTGCATCCAGTTGGAAACTTCAACGTCATTGATTTCTAACAAGTCGCTTCAAGATTCAGTAGGATCGTGGACGAAACGTGTGTAAAATGAAATCGATTGTCTCAGCTCGAAAAATTGGGACGATTTTGAAAATTCGATAAATAATAAATAAATAAATATTTTTCGTTGCATCCAGTTGCAAACTTCAACGTCATTGATTTCTAAAAACTCGCTTCAAGACTCAGCATGATCGTGGACGAAACGTATGTAAAATAAAATCGATTATCTCAGCTCGAAAAATTGGATGATTTTAAAAATTCGATAAATAAAAAATAAATAAATATTTTTCGTTGCATCCAGTGGCAAACTTCAGCGTCATTGATTTCCAACAAGTTGCTTCAAGATTCAGCATGATCATGGACGAAACGTGTGTAAAATGAAATCGATTGTCTCAGCTCGAAAAATTGGGACGATTTTAAAAATTCGATAAATAATAAATAAATAAATATTTTTCGTTGCATCCAGTTGGAAACTTCAACGTCATTGATTTCTAACCAGTCGCTTCAAGATTCAGCATGATCGTGGTCGAAAAATGTGTAAAATGAAATCGATACTAAATTACAGAAATAATTCTCGCCTCGGGTGTGAAATAATGTAAATGAGAAAGTGGAGATTCGTTTTGATAGCTGGGTGTATTATGACAAGATGATAAAACACAGATGCACGGGAACATAGGTTTTACATATGTATTAAGCAGCGAACAGCATCTGAGACTTTGTGGAGATCTTGGCAGAGGCTGCGGTGGCAACATTAGCGTCTGTTCTCGAGCGATGGTTTATTAAACGTCGAGCAGAAGGAATTTGCTCGAATGTCGCACGCGCAGAACAGATGCATGACTGGAGAAGATTGTCTTTGAGGAAAAAAATAAAAAAATTCTATGCAGCGACGTGAATAGCCGATGCGAACGAATTTTTTGATAATTTAAAAAAACATCGAAACGAAAAGCAAATTCATCGTTAAAATTTGGAAAAGGAGAAAAAAATAGGGACAGGAGAAAATTCGAACACATTGAATGAGAGTGTAAATAAAATCACGAACTCGAAACGCGAGTGTGCGGAGGTGCGAGCTCGGATTTTCCGATAAACTTTTTCCCTGCTCTCGCGAGTTAATGTTTTTTTTTTTTTTNTAGCTTCTCGAGAAATCATTACGTCGGTTTTCTACACTCTGCGGAAGTGCGACTGGCTCCGATGGAAAGAAAGAGAAACAGAGAGCAGGATGCTTTTGCATTTCCTTATCGCACTTTCTTTCCGCCGTGTTAAAGCTACGCCACGGGATGCTCCTTCGCCATTAGAGTGCCTACTTTACGAGATCACGAATGCTCTCCCATCTTTTTTCTTCCCCCCCGTTTTCCTTTCATCTCAACATCCGCAACTATCGAGAGAGAAATCCTCTTCAACTTGCCTTCCCAACCCCCCCTTCCTTTTCCTTTCTTCGTATCCATTCCTTACACTACTGTATCCTTGAGGCACGTGGTTAAGGAAAATACCGCAGAAGGAACCCTCACGAATCCACCGAAATTTCCTTCTGGCGATCCAATGCTTTTTTCTATTATTAAAAAAAAAGGAAAAAAAATCTCTGGATCGTTGAGGTATTCGTAGAACCGAATAGTGCGAAGATGCATTGAAAAAAAGCGAGAGGATTATGTGCCGGGATATGAAACTCACATCGTCTAACGGGGGAAAGAGAAAATTCTGAAAAGCTAGTAATTCTGTGAGGGTCCCTTAATTAGGCAAGCGAGAGTCTGTTCCTTAACCCCGACATTCTTGACACCAAAACTAACAATTTTCTCCTATACGAAGAAAAATTTTCTGTCCTTGAGAATTTCAGCTATTTAATTTCCAATTTTTAACTTTTCCCATGAAAACTCGTGTAAATTGAAATCGCGTTTCGTTTGTGAGTTTCAAAAAATGTGTTTAGGATTTTTCTTCCAAAATTTCAGCTCATAGCATTTCCGGCGATCTGCAAAAAGAATCCTAAATACATTTTTTCTTGCAACAAGATNCCCCCCCTTCCTTTTCCTTTCTTCGTATCCATTCCTTGCACTACTGTATCCTTGAGGCACGTGGTTAAGGAAAATACCGCAGAAGGAACCCTCACGAAATTTCCTTCTGGCGATCCAATGCTTTTTTCTATTATTAAAAAAAAAAATGAAAAAAAATCCCTGGATCGTTGAGGTATTCGTAGAACCGAATAGTGCGAAGATGCATTGAAAAAAAGCGAGAGTATCATGTGCCGGGATATGAAACTCACATCGTTCTGAAAAATTCTGAAAAGCTAGTAATTCTGTGAGGGTCCCTTAATTAGGCAAGCGAGAGTCTGTTCCTGAACCACGAAAAAAATTCGACATGATGTGAAATTTGGAGCTTAACGTATTATTATCACAAAATTACGTTATTCAATATTCTTTAATCGTTGTGTATGAACATTCTTGACAACAAAACTAACAATTTTCTCCTCTACGAAGAAAAATTTTCTGTCCTTAAGAAATTCAGCTATTTAATTTCCAATTTTTAACTTTTCCCATCAAAACGCGTGTAAATTGAAGTCACGTTTCGTTTGTGAGTCGCAAAAAATGTGTTTAGGATTTTTCTTCAAAAATTTCGGCTCATAGAATTTCCGGCGATCTGCAAAAAAAATCCTAAATACATTTTTTCTTGCAACAAGATTCTTGCAACTTTTCAGCGAACCGTGACTCCAATTTACACGCGTTTGGATGCTGGGCAAAGTGAAAAATTGGAAATGAATTATCTCAAACTCTAAACGTCGGAAAATTTTTCTTCATTAGGAGAAAACTGTTAGTTTTGGTGCCAAGAACGTTTATTCAAAATTTTGAAAGAGTCCTAACATTTTTGGGAAAGTAATACCTTAAGTGGGTTTCGTAATTTGCGGCTATGAGTTCTACACGTGGTGCATATATGACATTGACGGCGGTAGGCCACGTGATAGGTTTATTACGGATTGGATATGGTGCGTCGTCGTAATACTGCAAATATATACGGAAAATGTCGGCCATGCGAGAACAGAGTTTCTGGCGTTGGTTCCGCGCCCGGCAAAATAATAGTCGATGGCGAGCACCATGAAAGCACACCCACACGAATACGCATCCAAGCGGGTAGCTCGGCGCTCTCCACATTTACGAATATACGGAAAGACAGGACAGCATTGGAAGCGTCCACGAGGATTCCATCCGGTTGATTGATATGTGTCAGATATGCCTTCTGCACCATTACTCGACAGCCAAGTTCTCCGCACGAACTTGCCCACTGCGATTCACCAGACCGACCATTGTATATAAAACACAGGTATGTATATATATGAGGACGTACGTCCTCGTATTTTCCATCAACCCGCACTTTCGTATTGGACGTCCCACGCCGAACACAATTAAAACATTTTTCGTGTCGAAAAAGTCGATTGGTTACTGGATTATCGATTCCAAGAGAATGTTCTGAGAGATTTTGTTTTTTTTTTTTGACAATTGAGGAATTAAAGAATTAAAGGCGACGGTCAAAACCAAATTTTTATTTTCAGCTTTTTTTTACATACAAAATGGTTTGCGAGCCCAAGTTCATTAAATAGAGTTGTTACAAATTGACTAAAGAACAACGTACTCTGAATTCAAGATTTTCTGAGGCAATCTGTATTTTTTATATAATAAACAAAATTTCGAGAAAATTTTACGATCGATTTTGTTTGAAAAACGAAATAAAGCTTCTTCGATGTTACATAAAATTGTGTGCAAAGTTTCAAGAGGCTTCACCATTCAGAAATCGAAATATTTAATGTTGAAAATTGCAACTTTTAAGGACAAAATGGTTTGCGAAGCTAAGTTCATTAAAAAAAGTCGTTACAAATTGACTAAAGAACAAACGTACTCTGAATCCAAGATTTTCCGAGTTAATCTGTATTTTTTATATAAAAAACAAAATTTCGAGCAAATTTTACGATCGATTTTTTTGAAAAACTAAATAAAGCTTCTTCGATGTTACATAAAAGTGTGTGCAAAGTTTTAAGAGGCTTCACCATTTAGAAATCGAAATATTTCATGTTGAAAATTGCAACTTTTAACACACGCTCTTATGAGAAACTACTGAAAATTGTGATTTTTATAAATAAATATCTCGACTTCTACATGGTGAAGCCTCTTAAAATCGCTCGAGCTATTAGATGTCACGATTCTCTTTGTGTGGTGCCTATTTAAATAAATTCTATCGATAGAAAATTTGTTAACGATCCAAAGACGAACGAGCTCGCCTAGAATGGTCGGGAGAAACATAATTATCATTTAATTGAGGGAAAAACAAAATAAATGGATCCCGGTACTGAAAATTAATTGGGAAAAATAATGAAAAGAATTTTTCCGCTAACGATAAGCAAAAAATTCAGTTTACTAGAGAAAAATGGAAGGGGCGCGTGGGAGAAAAGCGAATTCTTTGTCATTGCTCTCTCGGATCACGATCTTTCACTTATAACGACAACGAACCTCCAACTTTTTTATTTCCTGCGAGACAAACAAGTTGGAGCACGCGGGGTGGCGAACATCGAAGTATGTACTTTTGCACTCTTGCCCGCTCTCTCTCTTATCGCCAGAGTTTGAGACTTCTAACCCGGTCGAAGGATCTTCCGAGAGGATACTCGAGGACATGCCAACGGTGGGGAAGAAGTGATTAAGCGGATTCGACGACGAAGAGGGAAGAAAAAAAAGACTCGGCGTTTCTCTTTCTCTCGTCTCTCGTTCCAGCTCGCACTCGAGATTCTTTTTCTTGAGGATTGCCCTGCTGGACGATGCAGCAATTAAAGGAGGGGGCGGCGAAAAACGAGTACTCGTTCTCACGTCACAGCAGCAGGCACAAAAATAGTAATGAAACGAGAAAGTGGACTCGGGCAAAAAGAAACGTCCACACATACGTCCTTTTCCACCCACACACACGAGCCAAAGTTATACATTTATCTTCTCTTGGTTCCTCGTGACAAAAAGAAAGAACTGAGACGTCGTCAAGTGTTCGGAAAGAAACAGCGCTCGCTGAGGAGGCGAGAAGAGCCGAAATATAGGTGAGACGTTCGTTACGAAGCCCCAGAGGCTTTTTACAGTCTAAATAGTGCAGCGAGGGAGAAGGCTGGAGCATTATTTTGTCAGAGACGACCCAAAACATCAGGAAGAACAATTACCATTCCATTTTTTATTTTTTAACGTCGCACTCGGAATCCCGACGCTCTCGACACAGTTGACTTTTGTTTTTCGTGTTTTAAACGATCCTTACCAACGAAATTGTCACTTTTTGTGTGTATACACGAGTGCACAACGAATCGCCAAGTGCGAAGCCTCGAGGTTAGCGATTCCGACGAGCTTACTCAAATTTGCCAAGAAGCGAATGGAAAACGAGAGGAATACAAAGTCCTCGAGAGCTTCCAAAAATTCGCTTTGCTTTTCTTCTCCAAGTTCGAAAATGTTGCTTCAGGAAAACGCTCTGGGCTCGCTTTATTGTTCCACGCGGACACACGTGTCTCTTTTCGCCGTTCTCTCGTTTCCAGTTTCTTTTTTCCTTTGCACAGCAGCAGTCTCTGTGTCCCGTTCGCACGGAATTATTTCACTCTTTCGAGCTCGCGAAACAAGGGCGTGGGACAGGCAAAGAAAAAAAAATATGGGAACCGAAAATCGAGGAAACGGTCGGTCGCCGCGTTACGACTCCAAGAAATGTGGAAAATTGTTACATTTTTCTTTATCGCATCCACGATCTTCTGAACGACAGCGTCATCGGGAGCGAGAGAATTAAAAAAAATTATCGCTCAGGAGAAAATTAAACGAACAAAACGCGAGAGATAAAAATTCCTCGATCGATTGATTGGAAAAGACTCAATATCTTAAGGTATTTGTCTCACGATTGCGATTATTTGGGGAATAACAAAAAGTCTCTGGGCACGTCGGAGTAAAAATAATCTCGAGCGCTGCAAAAGTCTCTGACTAATTGCAGGATAATTTTCTGAATTCCCTAAAAGCTGTAGAAGAAATTTCATTTCCCAACAATTTATAGCAAAATTCTTCGATTTCATCGTTTCGACAGTTTCTTTTTTTTTCCAACATCTCTTTTTATTTATTAAGGAGTTTCGTGTAGCGTTCTGTAGTTTCTCGAAAACTAGTTCAAAAGAAAAATTTGAAGAAATTTCTATCGCCACTAATAATCCTAAAGAATTTATTAACAAAATTTTATTAAATTCTAATTATTTTAAAAAAATTTAGAAAAAGCTCCAAGTTTCTGGCTAATCACACAATAATTTACCAAATTCCCTAAAAGCTGTAGAAGAAATTTCATTTCCCAACAATTTATAGCAAAATTCTTCGAATTCATCGTCGTTTTTGTGACAGTTTCTTTTTTTTCCAAGATCTTTTTTTATTTGTGGCAGACAGTAGCGAGGCCTGCTCATGCGCCCGAAAAGTACGAGGCTTTGCGAAGAGAATACCTTAAAACTCAAAAGAGGGAGAGAGAGAGAGAGAAATGCTGTCTCAGTGGATGGGGACAGAGGGTTAGGTAGCTGTGGTCTTTCTCTTCATATAATTCTCCTCCGAGCTCGAGAGGGTGCAGTCTCTGCACTCTCCTTTCGATGCATGCACACACGTGTATAAACATAGACACAGAGAGGGA
>JBAJMU010000012.1:3036984-3056049 GCA_037952995.1 Hyposoter didymator
GGGGGGGGGGGGGTGAGAGCGTGAGTGAATTGTTATGGAATAAAATGGCGTAATGGACAAAGCTTTTCGTGTTGGATGGGACGAGTTAGGGCGTTTTGTTTCTCGACAGTTGATACATCTTCTATGCCGAGGATCGGTGTACGCTCTTACTCTATGTACCCCTTTCAACTCATCCTCTTTTATGCATTGTTCGCGTCGAGCCGCTATTCAGAAACCGTCTACCATCCCCGACCATGGCAACCCTCTCTGGGCGATGCGGGAAGGAGACAGACGGACGTACGGGGAGGAGGGAGGGCACAGCAGAATAGAAGGAAAGGAAAAGCGAGCCCTCGGGTTAATTAGTCCACGCCCCAGTTAGTGAAAATTCAATCGCGCCAAGTATTTTCTCGCTCTTTGCGGTCTCGACTAGCATGCCCAAAAACTCTCCCATTTATTTCCATAAATTCGTGCCTCCTCATTATTTACGTTTCTTAGGAAAACAAAAATTTCTTTGGATTCGGAAAAAATCATTTTTTATCAATCGAAATCAAAATTATTCCGGGGGCACGATTTCCTGACACGTTTGTGCTATTTTCTTTCCAAAATTCTCCTCGTTCGTCGACGAACCATTGACATCGTTCATTTGCATCAATTTTCAAAAATGCAATAAAAATAATTTCGATTATTTTGGATAATATTTCGAATAATGAATAAATGGAAATCAAGTTTTCCATTTATTCATTATTCGAATTATTATTATTATTAATTTCCTTTCAATCTTGAAATATTATTTATTTATTTTTTATTATTAAAATTATTTATTTATTTTGAATCTTGAAATCATTGAAATCGATTTCTTGAGTATTCCTCGATCGAGTCATCTTGGCATCTGCTGCGATGATGATTACCAATAAGCACGAGCACCATAAATCAGTGAGTGATTGAATGAATACATATGGATTTTCGGAGATTGTCATATTTCCGTTATTACGCGAGGATTCCGGCAATCACGAATGGTTGCAATGTCCGAAATATATAGAATCGGATCACCTTGCACCGAGATTCAGTCGCTGCGCGGAAACTAAATACATGGCATCCATATACATAAATGCATACGTGTGCAACGTACACCGGAAATCAATGAGGGTCGCCACGCAGCCTCGTGGCACACGGCATTGGAAATCGATATGAAGCACTGTCATTCCGAAGATAGAACGATCCCAGACAGAGCGAGTGAGAAGGGTGATGAATCGTTGGACGAAATCATCATTTTCGAGTGAAAAATCAAAAATTTCCCATGGGAATGGATTTTAGAAAAAAAAAACATTAAAGCATGATAATAAAATTCTCATCAAATAAGATTTCCATGTCAAATGCCGCAGAAACAAACAGGCGATTACTTGTGAAGCAAAAGGTAAAAGAAAAAAATTTGATACAATTTTGAAAAAATTATTTCACGCCTAGTGGCGAGAGATATGACAAAGTGAGTGCATGTGTACAATGGCTTCAATCTCATACGTAAATAGATGTGTGTGCGTTCGAGATTGGAGCTTACACACCGAAAGAAAGTGTCCATATCCTGTCATTCTCTTCCTTTCTCATGCACTCAATCATTCTCAAACCCCCCGTTCACTCCCTCCCTCTTTTTCTCTCTCCCTCTGCGTTTCGCCCTCGCTCTTCCTCTCACGCTCCTTCACTCCTCATCTACGTCACTACACAACCCCTTCAGATTGAGCCCGCGTGCAGAGGCGATATTTGACGGGCAAATAAATTGAAATTCTAGTGAATAACTCCTCCCCTCTGCTCCTGCTCTTCCTCTCTGCCGCCCACCGCGAAACTTCTCATATGTACACCTTCTATATAAATGTGACGTGTAAGAGCATATATGCGCCTGGCTATATCTATTATTCTCTTTCCCTCTCTTATCCACCTGGCGTTCACTCACGCGACCAGAATGAGGATTACGACGACTATACCAGAGCAGAGGAAGGATCTCCACCTCCAATATCATCGCATCTGTCTCTATCTCCATCACTTTTCCGCTTCAGAGATCGCAGGGATATCAAAATTCCCGAGCCTCGATTTATATATACCTTCAGAGCGTAAAACTTTATTTCCTGTATCGATTCCAAGCGCAGACACCGAAACGATCAAAAATTAAGTGGCTGCTTCTTTCGAACCAATTCGACAAATTATTTGGACCAACAATTTCAAGGACGTTGTATGGCGACGGGCAAATATACATTTTTGTTTTCAGCTCTTCTTACATACCAAATGGTTTGCGAGCCCAAGTTTATTAAAAAAAAAATTTCCGAGTTAATTTGTATTTTTTATGTAGTAAACAAAATTTCGAGCAAATTTTACGACCGATTTTTTTGAAAAACTAAATAAAGCTTCTTCGATGTTACATAAAAGTTTATGCAAAGTTTTAAGAGGCTTCACCATTTAGAAATCGAAATATTTAATGTCGAAAATTGCAACTTTTGAGGACAAAATGGTTTGCGAAGCTAAGTTCATTAAAAAAAGTTGTTACAAATTGACTAAAGAACAACACACTCTAAATCCAAAATTTTTCGAGGTAATCTGTATTTTTTATATAATAAACAAAATTTCGAAAAAATTTGACGAGCGATTTGTTTGAAAAATTAAACAAAGCTTCTTCGATGTTACATAAAAGTGTGTGCAAAGTTTTAAGAGGTTTCACCATTTAGAAATCGAAAAATTAAATGTTGAAAATTGGAACTTTTAACACACGCTCTTATGAGAAACTACTGAAAATTGTGATTTTTATAAATAAATATCTCGACGTCTACATGGTGAAACCTCTTAAAATTGCTCGAGCTATTAGATCTCACGATTTTCTTAGTGTGGTGCAAATCTAAAGGAATTCTATCGATAGAAAATGTTGCATACATCGTCCTTAAGGAATATTCAACAGATTTCTATAGTCAACTCTGACGATAGGAGTCCGCGAGCGTTTATCGTAATTCGAAGTGCGGTCTTTTCGGACACAGGAATATAATGACAAAACATTAAGCGGGGAATAATGAAATAGGTCGAATGATGTGAAAAGCAGGAACGGGCCATAATTCAACATCGAAGCGCATCAAAATAATTGGGTTTGCGTTAAATCGTGAAATTCACGTAATTTAACGGGCAATTTAATTTGCTGCATCCGCTAAAATAGATCGCTCACGTATATGTCTATAGAAAGTCCAGGCGCAAGCATATGTATGCGTTTATAAACGGATAACTATTATCACGGACGTGCGGACTCGTCGAATTGTCATAGAGGACGACAAGGGTAAACAGGTGGTGCTCTTCAACCGCGCCGTTCACTGTACCGATCTCTGGGCGATATTATTCTCTGTATGCGCGAGCCTGATGGATATATCGTCGATGACGAAAATACTCACGAGCTTTGTGAGGCAACTTGATGCACGTGCAGATATTAATCAACAATTAACAAGTGCCTGTGACGAGGTATATATTGGCGAACGATATGAAGTGATGTGCAGCGAAAAGCAAGTCAATTTCGCTTGGTATTTTCTTCGTCAACAATATAGCCGATTCATATTTTTGACAGGTGACATAATTCTCCTCGAACTCTATGAGCCTTTGGATATCGAGTGCAAAGCAATAAGCAATGGGGGCGAATTATTAATGTGCATCAGTTGCAGCAGCCCCGGGTGACAAATTTCGAAGCATAGCCAACCTCGTGGAACAACGAACAGCAGCGAATTAAATTTGAAACAAAATTCAACTATTTTTCGTGACATTCCGTCAGAAACTTTTCGCCTCGGGGGCGATGTCAGTATCGGACGAAGAATTATCGAAGCTGCTTTGAGATTTCGCAGCTTTTACCGTTGCCAATCAAATTATCCCTTGACGAATTGATATTTGTTAAAAATCGTAGAAATTTCGTTCAAGGTCGTGAACTATATATATTTTTGGATAATTTAGGAATTTTCGTTATTTTGGCAGTAAATTTGGTTTCTAACGGAATTGTCAGCGAAATGTCGAGCAAGAGTTGCTTTTTTGACTTTTCAAAAATAATTCAACGTTTCGTGATCACGAAGCATCATAAAAACACAAACTTTGTCTTGATCTCTGAATGTGTGAACCCCATAAACACAAACTTACTACTAAACCTTTAAGGGCTTCCAGGAAAATCAAGATTCACAGTCCAACGAAAAGAAAGATCGAAGCGAATGTTGGGACGATCTCGAGACTGCAATTTTGCATTCACTGCGAATGAAATTTTGTTAAAAATCGTCGAAATTTATTTCGAACACGATAAACTGAATATTTTGTGATAATTTCAAAATTTTCTTTATTTTGACAGTAAATTTGGTTTCTTGCGGAATTGTCAGTAAAATTTACGACTGGACCGACTAAAATTTGCTTCCGAAGAGACTTTCTCGAATATTTCTTGCTGCGATGGCACAATTTTTGGGATTATTCAAAAAAACGTTTACTCAAAAACGTATCGAACTAAAAATCGATCTTTTCCAACAAAATTTTGTTTTCAGTGTTTTTTCTTCATGGGAATTTATTGTTGTGTTAACGTTCATGTCTGGGACAAAGGCCAGGCTCGAATAGGTTGGAGCAAAAGGTTGTTATCTCTCAGAGTGCAGCAGAGCAGTTGCAGTCTCTAGTGGCACGGGGATGACGTCGCGTGTGTTTGCAAGAGCATTCGATAGAGAAGCTTAGCCACGAACAAATCCATTGCTATGCACAGTTGACGCGTTGGAAATGATACTCCGTGACTGGAATTCCATTTTCAATGCGATATTGCAAAAGTGTTGTTGTTGTTGTTGTTGATCGCGCTGATTGGATCGCTCGATCAAACGCTATTAAATAAATCTCACGCTTCGTTTAATTAGCTCCAACGGATTTTGTACTCGGATACCCGATTCGTAATTTTCATCCTTCCTGGCCTGACAATTGACCCGTTATTGATCAAGTTTGGAGTGTCATCGGAACCCGGAATTGAGTGAACTCGAAACGCGATTTCGAGTGCAATCGTCACAACAATTGGGCGCGGCGAACGTGACTGGCTTTCAATTTTTCCCTGCGCAGTACGCCATCATACGTTTCCGGAAAAGCAGACTTTGTTTATGTTTTCTATAAAATTAATATATCGCGGAACGACTTTATTCAGGGCTCTTTCAAAATTTTGTGTAAACGTTCTTGGCACCAAAACTAACAGTTTTCTCCCAATGAAGAAAAATTTTCCGACGTTTAGAGTTTGAGACAATTAATTTCCAATTTTCCACAGTGCCCAGCATCCAAACGCGTGTAAATTGGAGTCACGGTTCGTTGAAAAGTTGCAAGAATCTAGTTGCAAGAAAAAACGTATTTAGGATTTTTTTTGCAGATCGCCGGAAATGCTACGAGTCGAAATTTTTGAAGAAAAATCCTAAACACATTTTTTTGCAACTCACAAACGAAACGCGATTTCAATTTACACGCGTTTTTATGGGAAAAGTTAAACATTGGAAATTAAATAGCTGAAAATCTTAAGGGAAGAAAATTTTTCTTCATCCAAGAGAAAATTGTTAGTTTTTTTGTCAAGAATGTTCATACACAATAATTAAAGAATATTGAATAACGTAATTTTGTGATAGCAATACGATAATGACGAGAAATGGATTTTTGTGCTTGGACGAGTAAAACGTGTGAGAAGAAAGTTGACGACGAGAAAGGTAAAAAAAACGATGTAGTACGGTTGTTGGTTGATGGGAATAAAATCTACTTGACTGTTGAAGGGGAGGAAGAGGCTCGTACAACAAAAGCCGAAAGTGGAAAAATCCGATTTCTCAAACGAGAACGTTTATTTTCCTTTGCTCCTCGACTCTTGACCTATGATAGTGCGATCAAGAGAAGAGGGTCGTCGTTGGGGAGAGGCTTTCAGAGAAACATTGTCTCTGCTGCTGTGCGATCGCCGCAGCACACAGCGGCTCGCCGCACTGTATATAACGAGAAAGACAATCGAATGAATAAAATATAGGCGAGCACGAAACTTTTGTACAAAGTGACAAAACGATCAAAATTCTTATGAAACGATAATCGTGGGAATCGCGTAAGAAAATCCGAGAGCACGCAAACTCGTGGTTTGAATTTTTCGAAAAAATCGTCGATATTTTGTTGAACACGGTAAACTAAATATATTTCGATAATTTCAAAATTTTCGTCATTTTGGCAGTAAATTTCGTTTCTAACGGAATCGTCATCGAAATTTACGATCGAAACGACAAAAATTTGCTTCCGAAGAGACTTTCCAAAATATTTCTTGCAGCAATGACACAATTTTTGGGATTATTGAAAAAAACGTTTAGTCGAGAAGGTTTCAAACAAAATATCGATCTTTTCCACATTTTTCGAGGCTTCGACGTCGAAAAAGTTGGAGGTATTCGCGCGGTACTTGAATTTTTCAAGACGTAAAGATAATGATCGCGTAAGCACGTAAAAATGTGCATGGCACTCGCTACGTCGACTCGATCGTCAAGCCTACGCCGCTCGTCGTGTTACATACTTATATATAGACGGGCGCGAATATATGGTGCACATAACTTATTTCGAGCGACTCGTATAGTAAATTCCGCATGTGCTTTTATAAATATACACGAAATTTTGTACTTAAGGGGCGGAGTCACGAAGAAAATTCATGTACTTTTAAACGAGCAGCTCTTGCGCTCTCGCTTTGCTGCAGCTTCGTGTGCATGACTTTACAACAGCCTCTGTATATATATTTGCACTTACACACTGGATGGAAAGAGCATTAAATTATTTCCTCCGACTCGCTGCTGCGCGGAGACACTTCAGGTGACACGTTTCACTCAACCGCGAAAGCCCACGAAATACAAAAATCCGAATATAAATATATAAATAGAAATAGAGAAACTTTGAATTTTACGAGATTCTACATTAATTTAGAAAATTTTATGGCATTTCGAATTTAATGCAATATTTTACATGCAAAAGTTTGTATGGCTTTGCGACGTTTGCGTTTCGTAGGGACACCAACGAGAAGCCAAGAGATCATTAATTTTTTTGAATAAAAACTCAAAATTTCATTAAAAAGATTTTTCAACTCGAACGTTTGCAAATTTTTATTTTTTTTCTTCAATTTCGAGCTCCAATTACGGAATTTCTAATTAATCTTATTTTTATCCTTTTCGTCCTTGTGTATACGCGGGTGTGTGTGTGCAGGATTTCTCGGTGCCGGGCGAGGAGCGTCGGGGAAGATCGAGGAGACAAAAATATTGATCACTGGCTCCTTCGCGATGCTCGAGCTTCGACGCTTTTTCGCGACTATACACACACATTGAGAGCTTTCGTTACGTATATGCGTACACACGTATCCAAATATATAAGACATTGTGTAAAAAGAACGCTGAAAGGTACGCGCGGAGGAGGCGAGGGCGAGAGATGGAGAGAGTTGATGACTGAGAGCTCTGAGCGATGCTTTCCATTGAGATTCTCAAACACTGCATATATTAATACGATCGCACGGCGGCGGCGGCGGCGAGCTAGCTCTTGGAATCGCTAAGCTTGCACTTGCTTGTTAACCGCTTTGGGAGAGTGGCCTGGTCTATAGAATTACACACCTCGCCTCTCACGTTTTTCACAGGCTCTGCATATTTACGAGCTTCGCAAATCGATTGGTTTATTACGGTTTTTAAATTCATCCATACTCTCCACTTCGATCGACATTTTCATCATGAAGATCGCGAGAGTACTTTGGAATCTTGCATTCATCGAGCCTTAAGGATGCTGAGTACCCATGAAATTTGTTGATGTTAATTGTTCGATAAATAGCTTCTTAATCGTCGTGAAATTTGTATACACGACCTCGCGAATACTTTACGTAAAAACGTGCCAAATTTTAAGAATTTTGTCATCGCTACTCTAACCCCCTTAAGGGTTGAAAAATGATGAGAAAAATCTGAAAATTTTGTATGTTTTTGTGTGAAGTATTTAAGAGGTCGTGTAAAAATTTCACGACGATCAGGAAGCTTGTTGTTAAAAAAATCAACATTTTGTTGAGAACAATTTTTTAAACAAATGCAAAAAATATTTAACGATAAATTTCGTTTTGGTTCCGTTGCTTTCAGTATATTGTGGATGTTTAAAAATTGAGAGGTCGAAAAGAAAACTTGTCGCAAAGTTATACCAGTTTCCATAAAACTACATTCGACTACATTTAATTTATTAATGTTAATTGTTCGTGACATTTTTACACGATTTCTTAAATACTTCGTACAAAAAAATCCCAAATTTTTAGAATTTTCTTGTCATTTGTGATTTGGGACTCAACGTCCTTGGTTTTGAGTTGCTTGTGCGGAAAGAAATGGAAACAATTTCCATTCACGAAAACGCTAATGTCAGAAAAAACTCGACAGTGTCTTTAATATCGCTCGGTATCGTTCTCAAGTATTTTCTGCATGCCGACACATTGCACGAATCGTATATAAATGAATATACAGATATAGGAATATATGGGGTGAAGGGATACCGCGGAGACCTTCGAGTAGGGACGAGGAGTTGTATGGGGTCGATCCAACATTCTCCTTCGCTTATATACGTCTTCATATATATAGACACAAAGTTATGGCTTATGTACGCTCTCGAGAGCCTCGTTGAGCTTGCCAATCCTCAATAAACACTGTATCGATGAAGTCCACAAATTCCTCAGATATCTTGTCAGTCGATGTATATCTCGAGGAGCAGAGGGAGGCGAAGTGGGACATTTGGATAAAATAACGACAACCCTTCCAGAAAATTTACTCCAAAAACTTTTTTTTTCTTTTTAAATAAATATTTCCGTAAAATGAAATTTTCTTCGTGCACTGTGGGACTTTTTGCTAGTTCTTTTTTCAATTTTGATTGTGATTCGGAAAACAACAGAAAAATCGAGACTTTGGGCGAAATTAAAATGATCGGAAAATAAATAAATATTCTTTTCACGTTTATTTCGTTTCGAAAAAAGTTGGGGAAGTATAACAGATGTTTGAGACATTTAGTGGCTCGGATCTCACTCTGGGAACCGTCGAACTAAATAAAACATTTTTTTTGTTTCTTTGTTCGTTTTTTTTTCTTTTTTTTGGTAAATAACGTTGAAGAGGATCTGGGGAAAAACTGCAAGAGTTCTCGAAGATGGTGGTTGGAGAGAAACGAGAGCCAGGGAGATAAGGGTGAGACAAGAGCCCGAGGCAGGTGGCGAGGATGTTGGAGGAACGTCGCGACGCCACTTCCGTTCAAATAGCCAAGAGAGAAAACTCATTATCGGCCTAATTGCCAACTTCCAACATTCAGATGGCTTTGCTCGTCCCCATGCTTATTCCTTTTTTTTCGCGTTCGATTCCCTGCTGCTTTATGTACCGCCCGCAGTTCTCTGTTGTCTGTGGATGACTATTGATCTGCGATAATACGAGAGTCACTTATCGGACAGAATGGCATTTACAGTCGCGCTCGAAGGTCGAGGTTTTTCTTTGAAAATTTTGTTACGAGCAACTATTTTCGTGTCGATACGATTATCGCGAGATCCGCTAATAATCCAGTGGAAATCGAGACTTTTCTCTCTCTCGATTCTTTCGATTATAATTTCAAGAAAAATTACGACGAATTTCAACAAAAATTTCACTTTTTTTTGATTTAACGGAAAAAAAATTCGGAAGATCGACGATGAAGAGCCAGTGGAAAAAATCTTGGTCCAGAGTCAACATTTCCGTTGGAAAATTGGCCAAGATCACTGGAAACATAGTCGAAGAGTCAAGTGATTGTTTGATGGAAAAAAGTTGAAGCGATTGCTCGAAAAAACGACGTTTCGAACGTCTGCTCTTCGTCGTTTCCACTACACGATTCCTTCGCGTTACACGTATATAAAAGTTGAGTTTACAAGATGGTAGGACGTTCTTACCGCTTGCAAAAGAATAGACAGCTCGTGTCGAAAAGTTATGCGCATATATTTTTCATCCGACTCCGAAGGGATGCTGGGAGGTTTCGAGGCAATCGAGAGAAATAAGAATGGGTTCCGGAGAGAAAAACCAAGAGACACGGAGACACTTGTTTGCTCAGTGTGTGTTGTATATTTTGAGGAAAAGATACAGAGCCATGGGAGGAAGGAGCAGAATGAAATGTCTCGTAGTCTGGTCACGTAGATCGTTTCCTTCTGCTGTCGTTGTTTTCCACAAATTGCACTTTTTCGCGTGCTATGAGCACAAGATCCTCGCGTATGTTTACACTTCGAGGGAAACCGAATTGTCAACGTCAACAAATTAATATTTCGATTATTTCTGCTCGTGGAAAAATAAAAATATAAATCTCGACGATTCGCTGAACCGAAATGGGGAAAACGATCGAAATCGTGGATGACGTTTTCTAGGCGCGCATACGTGTCTCTGGGCTGCACGCAACTCGAGGCAACGGAGTGACGTTGACGTCGAGGTTGGAAATTTCGTACGATTGTCTCATTTCGTTTCAATTAACTGAAAATTGGGATTGAGAGAGGCAGTGGGATTAGTGCACGGTTATCGAGTTTCTGGCTAGGCGAATGTTCCCAACACGATCATCAGAGCTTGGCAAAACGTGGAGAGGAGCTTCCCAGGCTTCTCATTATTACCTCGGAGAGTGAGGGATCCAGAGAGGGAGAGCGAGAGGAAGGAAGAAATGGAGATGAGACAATCGGGAGAGCATTTAAATTTGAATTTTAAAAAATTTTCACGTCCGGTCAATTTTATATTTGACCCTAGAACGAGGTTTAAATCCCACGCCCTTTCTCCCTTGGTTCTCGCGTTTTTTTATCGTTTTACAGTATTTTTGCATGATTTTTTGACTCGAAACAAAATGGCCCCAGGCTCACGTGATCCTGCATTAAAAAACGAAAAGAATGAGCCCAAGTCAAAGTTTTTTCGTTAAATTTTACCGGAGATATGAATTTTTCAAAATTGGGGTCTCTGTGACCCCGGGTTATCGGAATAAGTGAAAAAAAAAATAAGGCGACCATTTTAGGGTTAAATTTGCAGGTTTGTATATTTTTCGTGACACTCGAGTCTGCAATCTGTCAAATTTCCAAAATCATAAGGATTTTTGTATTTGATCCTGAAAAAAAAATCGTTTTATTTACCGGAGATATGAATTTTTCAAAATTGGGGTCTCTGAGACCCCAGGTTATCGGAATAGGTAAAAAAAAATAAGGTTACTGTTCTAGAATTAATGAAAAATGTCAAATGACGTTTTTGTGGCAAAAAGAATTTTTTTTTGATATTTTACAATGAGACGTTTTTTCTTCCATATAAAAGAAAATAAATGTCGCTCTCGTGGAAGATTTAACTCGCGGTGGCATTTCCCTTTCACGTATTGTAGGAAAATTAGCATCGCTGGTCAAAAAGCTCGCGATCAACTATGCTCTTTCGTACGAAAGCTGAATGAAAGCCTTCAAACATTAGAGGACAATGTGCCGTGATCATAATATCACTGTATTCCGGAAGGTTTATCATTAATTATTGCGAGAGTCGTGCAACGAATAAATTTGAAAATTCTCTTTAATGAAATATTCGAAAAGCCCCCAAAGAGCCATGAATTATTAAGTTGGTGATTCTTTTTGTGGCTCTCGTTGTAATTGTAGGCTGTGCTGGATGTCAATCTTGGAAAATCCTCCAAGAATTCGTCCTGAAAGAACGTTTTTTTCATGCTGCACTCTAAACTCCCTGGCAACGTTTTCACCAGGTATTGCAGTTTCATGTTTATAGTCTCGTTCGTTTTCGACATTCTTCTTCGCAGTTTTCAGCTGCTCTTTAGAGTGAATTATTGGCAAGTTGCAACGACGTTGTTCGAGCCACATTTTCCACGTGGAGAATGTCTTTGAGTGTCAGAGAAAGAGGCTAGTTCCTCGCTCATCTCTCCCTCCGTGGCAACAATAACTTTGTTACTTTAAGACTCTTCGGAGAGCTCGACTCAAAGTAATACAAAAACTCAAAGCTTCTAGACAGGCATTTCCCATCACGTGGCAAGAGAATACACTTGGCTGTCGAGTAATATCCTGCGCTCGAGCAAAGAAAACGTCGTTGCATGTCGTCGAGCTTGTCTTCCCAGCGAGCTATACCATTTTTAATACATAAAAGTGAATATACACTCAAATTTGAAGAGCTGTCAAAGCAGTTGACGTAATAACTGAACCATCGTAATTCACGATATTCGAGATGCTAAATTATTTTTGTCTCGAGGTATTCAATCGTTTGTGTGCATTTGCAAGACAACAACGTCGTTTCTTTTTTTTAAGGACGTTGAGTTCCAAATCCCGAATGATGAGGAAATTCTAAAAATTTGGCATTTTTTTGTACGAAGTATTTAAGAAATCGTGTAAAAATGTCACGAACAATTAACATTAATAAATTAAATGTAGTCGAATGTAGTTTTATGGAAACTGATATAACTTGGCGTCAAGTTTTGTTTTTGACCTCTCAATTTTTTAATATCTACAAAATACTGAAAGCAACGAAAACAAAACGAAGTTTATTGATTAATATTTTTTGTATTTGTTTAAAAAATTGTTTTTAACAAAATGTTCGTGTAAAAATTTCACGACCATTGGGAAGCTCGTTATTGAACAATTAATATTAATAAATTAAATGTCGTCAAATGTAGTTTTATGGAAACTGATATAACTTGGCGTCAAGTTTTGTTTTTGACCTCTCAATTTTTTAATATCGACAGAAAACTAAAAGCAACGAAAACAAAACGAAGTTTATTGATAAATATTTTTCGTATTTGTTTAAAAAATAGTTCTTAACAAAATGGTGATTTTTTTGATAACGAGCCCTCTAATCGTCGTGAAATTTTTGACACGTCCTCTTGAATACTTCGTACAAAAATATAGTGAATTATCAGAATTTTCACATTTTTCTAATCGCAGGCTCGAAGAATATACGCTCCGTTGGGTAGCTCGGTCGATTTTTTCTTCGTATTTAGTTGGATACGCTCAAACTGTATGCGACACTCTCTGGGTGTCCGGCGTAGTTGAAAGTTAGCCGCAGGAGCTTAAATAGATTTTACAATTAGGCTACAGCTCTATGGCATCATCCAATAAGGCGAAGCCCTCAAGAGCTATATATGTACAGCACATAAGGGTGCTGTATATGCCGAAAGTCTCGAGCAAACGAGCAAACCTGAAACTCTCACAGCTGACCCCCATGGACGCGTGTATTAATGGTTAACTTATCACTCGAGCTTGTCTCGTGTGAGAATAAGAAGAAATTTGTATTTGGACCTGCTGCACTTGAGGTTTATTGCAGAAATAATTGCAGCGATGGAAAAATTCATTGAAACTTGAGCACAAATTCTCTCAGTCCTCGTGATAATGAAAAAAAAAAAAATTGTTGGATACGTTCGGAGCAATTTTTTTATTTAAATCCCAAAAATGTTGTCATTGGCAAATTTTTGTTATTCCAATCGTAAATTTTGCTGACAGTTTCGTTGGAAACTAAAAATTCTATCAAAATTACGAAAATTTTCAAATTATCCAAAAATATTCAGACATCGACGTTTTTTGACGAAATTTAATTTAATAAAAAAAAAAACGGTTGATTTTTTGGTGAGTGAAAAATTGGCGATCGAGCATTAGTCACTTGGTGGTGGGCGATGGAAAGAGCAGAGTATGAAAGCGAACAATTTATTTTCATTTATTCGCTGCGGGATATTCGTCAATTTATTCGTAGCCTCGAGTGTAAAAATGGAAAGGATCATTTATGTGAAATCTCCGTTTGGTATATAAAGAGTCGTATCGAAGGACGAGAGGCAGAGTGAAATGGAAAGAGAAAGCGATATTCGTCATGGCGTCACGTTCGAGTTGCCAGATCCTGGCCAAGGATCCAAGTTTCAGGATTTCTTCTCGCACTATATATTTATACACACGAAGCAACTTCCATCCTCCTCGATTCTTCCCCACACGTACTAAAACTCATAGAGAGCCCGAGAACTCTCTCGTGAGTGCTGCCGTCAAGACGAGGGCTCAGCAGGTGGCTCGTTTCGACCGTAATTTACAGCTCGGTTTAGGGTTACCATAACCATCGCGTATCAGCCTCTCTCCTCGCTGTACGAAGCACAATACTTTGCTCCCTCAACGTCTAAACTTTATTCGCTTCGAAATGAATTTAAACGCCGCAGTGTTCGGCCATGAGGCGGTAATAATTTTTCATCTTCGCATTATTTTCATTTTTCCTCAATTATTGTCAATTAACTGTCAAAAATTTAATTATTGGATTTTTTTCAAGCTCCTGCGACGATGAAATTTGCCATTTGACATTTTTGCAGGTTTTTCATTTTCGTACGACTGTCTGAATTAATAAATATCGATTTCTAGAATTTTTGTTGTTTGAAAACGTAGAAAATTATTATTTGTTGCTTGGCCAATGACGATTCATTGATAAAAAGTTAAATTTTCGAGTAATTGATAAAAATTTGAATGTTTATCGATTTTTGAGTAACTCGATAGCCTCGAAATCATTTTGAGGCATTTTTTTGAAAAACGTATTAATAGAAAAGTTGAAAGTTCAATGTCTAAACTTTATTCGCTTCAAAATGAATTTAAACGCCGCAGTGTTCGATCATGGGGCGGTAATAATTTTTGATCTTCGCATTATTTTCATTTTTCTTCAATTATTGTCAATAAACTGTCAAAAATTTAATTATTGGATTTTTTTCAAGCTCCTGCGACGATGAAATTTGCCATTTGACATTTTTGCAGGTTTTTCATTTTCGTACGACTGTCTGAATTAATAAATATCGATTTCTAGAATTTTTGTTGTTTGAAAACGTAGAAAATTATTATTTGTTGCTTGGCCAATGACGATTCATTGATAAAAAGTTAAATTTTCGAGTAATTGATAAAAATTTGAATGTTTATCGATTTTTGAGTAACTCGATAGCCTCGAAATCATTTTGAGGCATTTTTTTGAAAAACGTATTAATAGAAAAGTTGAAAGTTCAATGTCTAAACTTTATTCGCTTCAAAATGAATTTAAACGCCGCAGTGTTCGATCATGGGGCGGTAATAATTTTTGATCTTCGCATTATTTTCATTTTTCTTCAATTATTGTCAATAAACTGTCAAAAATTTAATTATTGGATTTTTTTCAAGCTCCTGCGACGATGAAATTTGCCATTTGACATTTTTGCAATTTTTTCATTTTCGTACGACTGTTTGAATTAATAAATATCGATTTTTCGAATTTTTATTGTTTGAAAACATAAAAAATTATTATTTGTTGATTGGCCAATGACGATTTATTGATAAAAAGTCAAATTTTCGGGCAATTGATAAAAATTTGAATGTTGATCGATTTTTGAGTAACTCGATAGACTCGAAATCATTTTGAGGCATTTTTTTGAAAAAGTATGAATAGAAATGTTGAAAATTCGAGTTCAGAGAGAAAATGAAATAATTCTGCGGTACATCGGAACCCTTTGAAGTCGAATTACACGTGCGTAAATCCTTAGGATTTTTATTACAGTTCTGTGATCCCACATCTCCATGAATTATTATTCCATACAACGCGGCACTCCCTCGTCGTACGCGGAACATTTTTTGCCTGAATAATTGAATTCCAAACGCGCGAACAACCCTCGCACAACTTGTTGAATATCCGCCGGACGCGATCGGATGATAAAATTTGTTCACCTTGAATTTTGGGCCAAAGCAAATAACGTGCGTGGGTACCAAAAGGTTCGAGATGTAACTCGCACACTCTGTGGCCCTGAGCCAGACCCTCATTTTTTTACGATTTTTTTTTAGTTTCTACCGAACGAACCGTCGAGATCATGAAATATTCGATTTTTTGTCAATTTGAAAACGTCCTGAGAAAAAAAAGAAAAAAATTCTTCGTCCGTTTATTCCGCGATTTGCGGCTCACTTGACCGCGGACAAAACTGCAAATGAGACAATGTTTCCATTGTACAAAGAGGAATGAGAAGAAAAAGTCTGGGCAGACAAGAATCGGAGTTTCCCGGGCAAAGAAGAAACGAGGACAATGGGAAAGTTTTAACTCGAAGAAAAACTGAATATTTGTGAACATTTGATGCGCATGGGTGTACGAAAGCGAAGAACGTAACGAGGATGGATATAAAGTTTTAACGCAACGCCGTTGACTCTGCAAACTCTCGACAAAAACGCGAATAAACGAGAAAATCGAGGAAAAGAACGAAACATAATGGTGTGAATAAAATGACAATATATATTTATACATCAAACCCCGACGACTGCGAGTCTCGAGCAGCTCAAGAAGCAAACGAAATATTTATAGTCTCATCGTAAAGATTCGTCAAAAATGACGAGAAAATTCTGAAAATTCAATATGTTTTTGTATAAAGTATTCAAGAGATTGTGTAAAAATTTCACGACGATTACGAAGCTCGTTACTAAATAATCAACATTTTGTTAAAAACAATTTTTTAAACAAATACAAAAAATATTTATCAATAAACTTCGTTTTGTTTTCGTTGCTTTCAGTATTTCGTAGATGTTAAAAAATTCAGAGGTCAAAAACAAAACTTAACGCAAAGTTATACCAGTTTCCATAAAACTAAATTTGACGACATTTAATTTAGTAATGTTAATTGTTCATTAACGAGCTTCCTAATGGTTGTGAAATTTTTACACGAACATTTTGTTAAGAACAATTTTTTAAACAAATACAAAAAATATTTATCAATAAACTTCGTTTTGTTTTCGTTGCTTTCAGTATTTCGTAGATGTTAAAAAATTCAGAGGTCAAAAACAAAACTTAACGCAAAGTTATACCAGTTTCCATAAAACTACGTTTGCCTACATTTTATTTATTAATGTTAATTGTTCATTAACGAGTTTCTCGATCGTCGTGAAATTTTTACACGTTTTTTTGAATACTTCGCACCAAAACATACAAAATTTTCTTATCGTTCGCGATTTGGGACTCAACCTCCTTAATGTGGGTGGCTGTAAAAAAAATCTATATCTCCAGAAAAATCAAAAACATAAAGGACTCGCGGAGGATAAAAAAAGGAAAAGTGCGGCGCATTGCATAAACGTGAGAAAAATGTTTAACACCGAAGATGAAATAGGTCCCAGGTGCGGTGGTGATACGCGATGTACGGGCGCGGAGATGGTCGCGACGCGCCACGAGAAAACGCGATATGCTTTCGCGCCTGGCGAGACGCACTAATATTCATTTAACGTAAAACCAGGAGGATAAAGAACGGAGCAGCGGAAAGACGAAAGAGGGGACCACCGCGGAGAGAGAGCGAGAAAAAGGAAAAATGTTGAGCAGCGGATAGCGAGAGTCTGGTGCGCGACGTGTACTGTATATTCCCATCGGGGATATAAACGCGAGAGGAGCGGAGAGGCAAGTGCAAGGGGCGATATACAGCAGAGAGGGTGAGATAACCTTCTCCCGCGGGTAGGAGAGCGCGCTTCGCTTATTCAACTAAACTGGGTTATCCACGGAGCGAGGCTAACCCCTTCGGTGCGTGCACATGCGAAGAAAAACGTAAATATCCAATTTTTCATTTCTGTATCGCAATTTTTTTCTCGGACCATAAAAAAGTCCTTAAAATTTTCGAAGCGAGTAGAAAAAGTAGGAAGACAAAAAATCTTGTCGAATTCGAAAGAAATCTCGAAAGAGCTCGACAATTTGGACTCAGATGCACGAGATTTGAGCCAAACATTCGCGACGATCTGTGCGAAAGAGGGACAGAGGCTCAGATCGAGAAAAAGCCTAGGCCGCAGAAATATACAGAGTCCTCGAGAAAGAGAGCGACACTGCGAGAAGAAAGAGCAGCATGCACTCGTCGATCGTAAGCGAAAATCGAGAGCAAAATGGAAAGAGAGCAAAAGTTGGCCATTGTCAGAAGACAAAAGCATCGAGCCAAATCTTAACTCTGCACTCCTCGATTCTTATTCAGGGTCTAGCATTTCGTGTATATATGCCGCGATGCATTCGATGCTCTGCGAACGTCAATTTTGACAATTCGAAGGCATTTTTTCGTCGCAAACAGAAATCTTCACCTTTTCCAAAATTTTCTTCTCCCTGTCGCTAATAATTTCTGCCTCGGTGCAGCTCCGTTTGAAAAAAAAAGTTTAAAAGTGAGTCACGTCTGGAACGTCCTTTGTATCAATTTCCTTCCGGTTCTCTGTCTCTCTTTTCCCTGTTCTCATGCTTTTTGGCCGAACGAGGGAGGGGAGGGGGAGAGAGATGAAACGTCACGCGAGTCTGATCTCCACGTACCGTCTCTCCTTCACGTCCGACCATTCGCTGGCTCGGATCACTAGTTTTATCCAAATCTCGAGAAACGAATCGTTCGATAAATTCTGCCACTGAAATCTCAAGGCGATTGTTTTCGTTCGAGCGGTTTAATGGAAATTCTTTTGTTTCGCGTCGTATCAACTGTTTTTTTCAAGATTGTGTACAACTTTATTGGCCGTTAGGAATGGCCCGAGTCGAGCCAGAAAAACGAATGAGCAATCTAACGTTAAACTGGAGCAGCAGCAGGATATTCCTAAATGGGAAAAGAAACTTGGCAGTGGGTTCTAGAGACGCTTTTGGCTCGCGAGATCCAGGCCAATATCCGAGAAAAATTATACGGACCTTCAATTACCATGAGCCATGGATGGGAAACCCAAGAAACGATCGCGTTCGTTCAACTTGTTTTTTTTTTCCCCCGGACTATAGAATCGAATGATTTTGAAGTTTGCATCGTTGGAATGCAACGAAATTTTGTTCTTTTTTAAGCAGAGCACGTAATTATTTTCAATAAACTCAAAATTAAAAATTTAATGTTAATTAAAAATTTAATTTTAATTAAAAATTTGATTTTGATTTAAAATTTAATTAAAAAACTCAATCGACACGAAAAATTGCCATGATTTTCAAAATCCAATGAATAATAAATACCCAAAATATTTTTCCCTGAATCCCAACGTTGTATAAACTCCATAATCATAAAAATCGATCGAATCCATTAAAAAGTTACGAAAATTTGAAACAAAATCGTAAAACCAACAGAATCGAATTATAACCAAAAAAAAAAAAACGAGTCACGCCCCTTCGC
>JBAJMU010000012.1:3056161-3196976 GCA_037952995.1 Hyposoter didymator
CGACGAAGCCCGCGATCGTAGCAGCGTGAGTGTGTATATAAATCCATGAAGATCCGAGGTACGAAAGAGAAGCGATACGAATCGTTGATTTCATGAGAATTCTGAGCTTTTTGGCGACCAGCCCAATTGGCTGGTCGATCCTCAGTGTAAAACACACGAGCGCGAGGTCATTGAAGCCGAAGGGAGGATGTACATATAACGCGAGAAGCTTATGGGGTTGGCTAATAGATCATGAGGCTGAGGATTGTTTTGATTGGTCGTGAGGTGTTCGTAAGAACGATTAATTAATCGTAATTAACGAGAAACGTAGCAACGCGCCGATGAGGCATGGGAGAAGACTTTCTAAAAGAGTCTTTCCTGACTCACAGGCTTATTTCTCAGGATGATGAACCACTTGCGAATTTCGAAGAAGATCGAAGGCAAAGTAAAAAAAAAAAAAAAAANAAGGCGAAGTAAAAAAAAAAAAAAGGGGAACACGAGCAGAAAATGGAGGAGAATATGCGAGAAGCTTCGATGTGGAGGGGAGCTTAAAAGCTTTTCGTTATAATCGTGGAAGAGAGTGTATGGATGGATGGAGAAATCGACATTTCTGTCGGTAGAAGCAGCAGCAGCAGGAAGAAGAGAGTGTGCCGAATCGAAACATTGAATAGCCGAGCAGGATTCCAGTGATTCCCAGAGCTTTCGGGATGTTCGATGCGATAGGAATATAGCGCGAGCTTTATGCTCTGCGCGTTTCGACAGACACGCGAGGGCTTCGTTCGCTCTCTCTGCGCGGCACAAAAGCGTCCTCTCTGCTGTACTGGACGCACGTCTGCCGCTAAGCGATAGACGATATGCTGCAATTCTCTCATTGCTGTTTCATAGTAATTACTATCTACAGCTATACGCCCCCGCGTATCCCATTTACACTCGCGAGTGTATAAACTGACTGACACACATAAATGCAGTGACAGAGCGATCCCTAGCTGCCGAGAAAAGCCAGACATTGCTCGCCCCGGGACAGGCTTTCATGCAGCATTGCCCCGAGAAACGTAGACAAACGAATCGACAGACGCCGCATCTTTCGAGCTACACACTCTTGGCTGCTGTTTATCACGACGTGTGCAGGAATCGTTGGGAAAAAATCATTTGTTTTCGGCACGTGGCTCCTTGGGTGGGTCTCCGTTGGATAAATTCGCGGCGGGGAGCATGAAAATTTGTTTAGTTCGGTCTGTGGTGAGGAAAAAGGGAAAATATCGTTTTTGGCGAGGAGAGAAACGATTTTTTGACCAAATCGACCGAGTTTCGTTCGTTTGAGTTTTGTGGAAGGAGCCAATCGCCCTGGGAGTTGGTTCGAACGTGTAGAAACTTATGAAGAAGAAGGAGAATGATCTACAATCAATTTTATTCGATACGCTCGAAAAAAACGATTTTTCTTTGATAATCCCAAAAATTTTGTGAGAAATCTTGTAGAAAGTCTCTTCAATCGTAAATTTCGCTGACAATTCCGTTAGAAACCAAAAATACTACCAGAATAACGAAAATTTTGAAATTATCAAAAAATATTTAGTTTACCGTGTTCAACAAAATATCGACGATTTTTAAACTAAATTTTATTTCCAGTGTAGTTCCCTGTCTTCAAAATGCTTCAGTACCATTTTTTCTGCCTCGAGAAATCGAACTAACGTTTGATTTTGAAAAATCGATCAGGTATTTGTCCGCGGACTAATTGAGCAGCAGCTTAGGGTCGGCTTCTTGGATGAGGATCACCGGAGGCACTGAATTTCGTCGAGCCCGCGTTAGGATAGGTCGGTGAATGTTATGTCAGGGTGTGGAGAGCGAGCAAGCAGCAGGGAGGCGAAGGGTTAGCTCTCGGTACTCGGCTGTGTGTGGTATGTGTCGAAGGTATGTCGAGAATAGTTTTCGCCCTCGCAGACTCCGAGTCTCTGCTCCCCAAAACAGCCGCCCCCGCACGAATGCACGCGGAGCGATACGAGAACGCGGAGCAGTGGCTCTCGTCGTTCTCGTGGCTTTGCCCATCGATTCCATCGCCCATTTCTGTTGGCCTTTCCCCAGCAGCAGCAGCAGGACGATACACAGCGCCTAATACGCTTGCCTTCGCATGTATCGACATATCGAACATCAGGTATAAATCCACGTTTGACTCTGCCCTCCATATCGCGCGTATATAGGCATTGAGCCAAGGATGCATGAACACCGTGTTATGTATACGAGGGCGCACCCACGAATTTCCAAACCCAAGCCCCGCATTGTGTCATTTTCGGGGAGAGAATTATTCCCTTGGAGTGGATACAGCGATTCGTGTCACTCGATATTCGACGATTTAAGTGGCTCGTTATCAACGACACCTGGATGCGATCATTTTCGAGGAATTCTACGTGGCGAATGCCTTTTGCTGATGGCGATTCTCTAACATTCGTTGTGTAAAAAGGTTGAAACTTTTTTATGGGATCCTGGATCATTTGGATCCTTTTTATGCTGCCATCTTTATGTGGCGTATTTTGGGAACGAAGTAAATTTGCAATTTCTGGAATCCACGACATATTGATGACACTTTGAGGATGTTGAGTAGATGTGAAACTTTTTAATGGTAATTGTTCGATTAATAGCTTCTTAATCGTCGTGGAATTTGTATACACGACCTCGTGAATACTTCACGTAAAAACGTGCCAAATTTTAAGAATTTTGTCATCGTTACTCTAACCCCCTTAAGGGTTGAAAAATGATGAGAAAATTCTGAAAATTTAGTATGTTTTTGTGTGAAGTATTTAAGAGGTCGTGTAAAAATTTTACGACGATCAGGAAGCTCGTTATTGAAAAAATTAACATTTTGTTGAGAACAATTTTTTAAACAAATACAAAAAATATTTATCAATAAACTTCGTTCTGGTTCCGTTGCTTTCAGTTTATTGGAGATATTTAAAAATCGAGAGGTCGAAAAGAAAACTTATCGCAAAGTTATACCAGTTTCCATAAAACTACGTTTGTCTACATTTAATTTATTAATTTTAATTGGTCAATATCGAGCTTCCTCGTCGTCGTAATATTTTTACACGACCTCTTAAACCAAATTTTCAGAATTTCCTTATCATTTGCGATTCAGGACTCAACGTCCTTAAATCCTGTTCAAAAAAACAAGATTTTCGAAAAAAAAATCGTCGCTCGGGTCAAAAAGACCCATGTGATTCGCGAAGGGTTAAAATTACGATTAAATAATGTCGCTGTAGAAAAGGCCATGAAGGAAAAGCATAGGATTTTTCATTTGACAAAAAAAATCGTTTCCGATCCCTCACATCGTCGTCCAGGGTGAAAAAAATTTTGTAGACTCAAGAGGCAGTCGTTGGAGAATGTCCACGATGTTCCGACCATTCCGAAAAGTTTGCTCGTTTCGTTTCTTTTCGGAAGCGAGCACAATTCTATTTTAACAAGACTCTCCGAGCGCGAATTATTAGCCTGACACTCGTCGCGCGGGACTGCGACTCGAACGCTCGCACGAAAGAGCTGCTGGACGCTGTACAAAGTGGAGATCCGTTTGTCGCGGAAGCAGATATTCGGAGACTCCATAGGGAAGTCCCATAAAATGTAAAAAGTGAAAAACAAGTCTGGGAAAAATGGCGAGGGTAACGAGTTACTTTTTGATGGTTTTCCCGCCGCGTGTTGACGTTTCTATACTCGTATGTTCGTCTCCGAAATACAATAATAGTTTAATAGCCAATTTATCTTTCAAACCCGAAACATTACGACTCGGTGAGTATCTCTTGAGAGCAGATCGTAAAATCCACTTTGGTCTTTGTTAAACTTTCATTTTCTACGCTTCATTGTTTTTGAGTGACATTTCACCGCCCGTTTCCCTGTAAAGACCATTGAAAATTGCAACTTTGTGCCTTTCATTTTTAGCCGCAGCTTCCCTTTCGGGAAAACGAGTCATCGCGCTGTTTCAAGCGATGGAAGTTGCCACTTTGTACAACGTTTCAGCATCTGCTTCGTTCGATCGTTTCGCACACCACGCTGGAGCCTGAAGAAGCGCTTAATTCTCACACGCCATCGAGAGAAATTCATTGCAGCTCGACACGCAGGATGCAACATACGCGGTTGGATCCTCGTGCCCACGATGATGGTAAAAAAAATCAGGAACCAGAGAAGCTTGTTGCGAACCCAATCAAAATTTATTGGCACTTTTCTACGTTCGTATTATTCGAGGAACTAAAATGGAGAATTTGAAGTTCACATCGTTGGAATGCAACAAAAAACTTTTTTCCAAATCGGCTTGAAAATTTTTGAGATTTTGAAAATTTAACAAATTGGCAATAAAAATGAATATTTTTCGTTGCATTCCAAAAAATAAAATAAAGAATTTGTTTGCATCGTTGAAATGCAACGAAAAACTTTGTTTTTTTCAAATCGGCTCGAAAAATTTGAATCATTTTGAAAATCGAACGAATCGGCAATAAAAACAAATATTTTTCGTCGCATTCCAACGCTGTGAACTTGAAAACTTGAAAATCCAAAATTGCAGCTGTCACCAGAAAAAAAAATTGATATTTCGATAAATTCGATCGAAAGCTGGAAATTTTTTTCACTGCGATGAATTCTTGTTTAAAAAATTCAACTTTTCGGGCAAATTGATTGATTGTCGCGGTGAGAGACTCGGAGGAACGTTTCGCTGCATGATTGCTCACTAACTGTCGATAATTATAAAATCACAAATAAATATTCACGTATCCGAACGTATCGGCACCGACGAAGCGATATAATCGGAGAAACGAGGCAGTTACGAGCCGATAGTTCGTTTTCGCGGACCACTCGACGCGGCGCAGCGTGACAACAATTTGTTGTCATGCAAACATAAAAATTCATAGTCCCATCGAGAATCCAATGAAAAATGAAACGAAAAAAAAAAAATTCCAGCATCAAAAATTGATTTTGACTAAAAAAATGTTTTTTCGATAAAAAAAAATGAATTTTCAGTCTCTGCTGCTCCGAAACGTTTGTCCCTTTGAAAAAAAACAACGTGTCAAAATCTAACGGACCAAAAAATCGCAAAAAATAATGGAGACACATGTGAACTGCAAGAACATCGAGACAGAGAAAGATAAAAAATGGAATAGTAGAGGAAGAACTTGCCGGTGGAGAATTATCCAGGAAAGCGACGGCAGTTGAATCGACACTGTGAAACGACGAGGGCTGATGTTCTCTCGGCTCGTAAAACGTCGCACTGAGACAGTGGGGGGAGGGGGAGAGAGTGGAGTTTGCGAGAGAGAGAGAAAGAGCACGTTGGAGGGTCGTAGGGGGTTGTTCGAAGATAAGGGTAGCGGGTGGTTCGAGAGTGGGTGCTTTTCCGTTGGCGTAGGTAATAATTTCACTCGATTTCCGTAGTTGCAAGAGCGCCTAATGTTGACGGGGAATTTGGAGGATTCGAAAGGCGCGATTGGTCGAAGGGGCGAGTGCGGCGCGCGAGTTTTTCGTACGACTGGAGTCGATAATCGGTTTGGAAAGGAGCTAAATCTCTCTCGGGGATTCCGCGGCAATGGAGAATCGTTCGTTGACGTTTTTATTGAAATAATAAATTTATTTCTCGAATAAATATCCACGTCGATTACGAAACGTGTTTATTAACGAATCGGGCGGTTATTTGCGGATTCCTCGCTCGTTTTTGTCTTTGTAATGTCTATACACGCGGGAGAGATTACGGAGAGCGAGAGAAAACAAAAATAGAGAGAGAGAGAGAGAGAGACGGAGAGAGAAAGAGAGAAAGATGAGCAAAAGGTGAGTAAGGTAGCTGGACCTGGATGATGGTTAATATACGTGGTGCAGCGGGGCCGGGGGCTGACGCGACACTGAAGAATATAGCGTTCGCGGCGAAAGATCGCCCGCCGCGCAACCCCATTCGCGCATCTATATACAAAGTGCACTTTCGTATACACCGCGCTGTATGTATTCGCATTTTTAGTTTTGGGCTTCGCGGCGCCTCGATTCGCGTCCGATAACGACAATTTCGAGATAAAAAAATCGAGTCAATCGTCGTGTGTTTTTCTGCATTTTTTATTGTTTCGTATTTTCGCTTCAAGAGATTCTGCACCGCAAGACCTGTGACCTCGCCCGGTTTACCACGTGCAAACGCTTGCACCTGCACGACGACACACGCCGCGCTCGAAGCTCTTTTCGCGAGGGGAGAAATAAAGAAAAGCTTAAGACGCACGAGAGACGCGCCTTTGCGATGCTTTATTTCTCCGACAGAGTTCCCTCCCGTTATCTGAAGTTTCTTATTCTTATTCAGAGCACGAGCGTATCGGATTAAATTTTAAAAACGCTTGAGAACGTTTGTATGTTTTTTTTTATTGATTTTCGATCGATTGAGGTTTTGCCGTTGAATGCACTGGAACTGAAATTTTGTTGAACACGATAAACTCAATATTTTTTTTCTAATTTCAAAATTTTCGTTATTTTGGCAGTATTTTTGGTTTCTAATGGAATCGTCAGCAAAATTTATGATTGGAACAACAAAAATTTGCTTCCGAAGAGACTTTCTAGAATATTTCTTGCTGCGATGACACAATTTTTGGGATTATTAAAAAAAAAAACGTTTAGTCGAACGTTTCGACCAAAATCTCGATCGTTTTCAACAAAATTTTGTTTTTAGTGTCACAATCCGTTGATATGTACCGGGAGAATATTATAAAAGTCAATACGACGCGAGGATTTGTAAGAATTTTGTTTTTTACTGCAAAAAAAATGAAACAAAACATTTTTCTCATTTTTCTCGACGTTTCTGTGAAATTTCTCTTGCAACTTTTTGGCTTGTCCTTCGATATGAATGAATTCTGTGATCCGATTAGAAAAAACACAATGCAGAGGGAAATGTCATAGTGAAAAGATATTGACGCGCGGGGTGTGCACGTGGGAGCGAAGAAACGGATTCGAAAGGTGCTGCAGACAGAAAGGAGCGTGAAAAATTCTTTTTATTCTTTCTTTATCTCTGCGGAGTTGGTTTCCGCGAAAATAACGCGAGACGAGCGGCCTGGCAACAGGTGATAACAGCCAGACTCTCTGTTGTCGAGTCTCTCTGTTTGAATCCGCGCACGTAACTTCCCTACAGACCTGTTCGACCTGAATCCTCGATGCCCTCGTACCAGGCTGCACGCCCCGCGCGCGCGTTCTCGTAATTTTCGTCATGCTCTGGCTTTAGTGAATCCGATAACTTCATGAGATCACGTTCCCACTTACTCCCCGAACCTTTTCCCCTCAAGATACGAGCCAAACTTGCTTTTTTAACTTTTCAAAAATAATTCAACGTTTCGTGATCACGAAGCACCATAAAAACACAAACTTTGCCTCGATCTCTGAAAGTGTGAACCCCATAAACACAAACTCACTACTTAACCTTTAAGGGCTTCAAGGAAAATCAAGATTCGCAGTCCAACGAAAAGAAAGATCGAAGCGAACGTTGGGACGATCTCGAGACTGCAATTTTGCATTCACTGCGAATGAAATTTTGTTGAAAATCGTCGATATTCTTTTCGAACACGATAAACTAAATATTTTTTGATAATTTCAAAATTTTCTTCATTTTGGCAGTATTTTTGGTTTTTTGCGGAATTGTCAGCAAAATTTACGACTGGACCGACTGAAATTTGCTTCCGAAGAGACTTTCTACAATATTTCTTGCTGCGACGACACAATTTTTGGGATTATTCGAAAAAAAACGTTTAGTCGAACGTATCGAACGAAATATCGATCATTTCCAACAAAATTTCGTCCTCATCTCAAAAATTAATCACAAGTTATTTAAATCCAGCAGCCCTAGCGCTTAATATCGTTGGATAAGTAGTTTATCCTGCGCACAGGTCCGCCCCACGTGCAAGGAGCAGCTTCACTTAAATCTTTGCCTCATCGATGGAACACGTTCCCGCAACGAAGTTGAGCAAAAGCTCAAGGGCTTCGCGCGTTGCTTGTGAAACCAAACATGAGCACGTGCTAGTTTAAGCAAAAAAATTGCTTAAAGTTCACGGGGAAGCCCTTAAAACATTGAAAATGAAAAAGTTGTGAAAAATCATTCAAAATTGATAATTATTCATAAAAATTCCAGTCGTTTCGATTTTACGGCAAATTTACTTGCAAAAAAGCAAATTATTTGACTTTTTAAATCTTTTGCATAATTCGATCAAGTGCAGTTGCATATCGATTCGATAAATCGATACTATAGACATATTTCGAACATGGTATGCTTGCAATATGCATGGCTCTTCATTGAATTATCGTTTGCATGCCTGTGCCTTGCGACAGGAGTCACGAGAGTCCGGATTGCACGTTACGTATACATATTGGCTCTCGTGGTTACGATATATATGTGTATATCCTTAAGAGGTGCACGAAGCAATTGAATTTCTCAAGACATCCATAAGCAGAGAGTCCTCTCGTGTCCTATCGTGCGTTTGTGCACAGACTTTATCTCCGAGACACTGCATTTTCCATGGTGTGCACCATTGAACATGGACGTACGAGTAAAAACAGTGATTGGAATATTTAAAATGTTTCGAGGAAGCGAGAAAATAGGTGAAAATTCCAAAATTTCGATAGTTTCGAAATTTGAACGAATGATCGATGGAAATTAATGGATTTTACTAAACACTGCGAGTAGAGCACCTCCCTAGACACACATGGGTCTGGGAGACCCTAGCATTTGTTACTGTGCACTTGGGCTCGTTTAAAAAATCGGAGAAAATTCAGGAAAATTGTTTTCGATCTTTAGAAAGAGAGGCCGCACTGGGTGATGGATAAAAATGGTTTTTTATTATTGTTATTTAATGGTAATCGATACGAAAAACGAGAAATTCACGCCATTCGCTGAATGGGCTGGAAATTTATTTTTCTGTTTTTTTTTACCCTCCGTAGACACACATGGGTCTGGGAGACCCTAGAATTTTTTACTGTGCACTTGGACTCGTTTAAAAAATCGGAAAAAATTCAGGAAAATTGTTTTGGATCTTTAGAAAGAGAGCCCGCACTGGGTAATGGACAAAAATTGTTTTTTAATGATAATCGATACGAAAAACGAGAAATTCACGCCATTTGCTGAATGGGCACTCCAGACCCATGTGTGTCTACAGAGAGTTGAATGGAGGATTTTTTAATTTCATTATTTACTGTCAAAAAGTTTCGTCCGAGTTCGATCGATTTTTACGACGAAAATGTGAAAAAAAAATGAATTTTTTTGGAATCAATGAAAACGAACTCGTCTGTGCTCGTCTATGGGAGCTTGAGGACTGGTGATGAAACGTGAGCGAGACAAAATGAAGTATCGAAGGCTTTTCTAACCACAATGGAAGCGTAATGCATTTGCAAGTCAATGATTAAAAGGACTTGCTTTGAATGAAGTTGGAGAATGGAGAGAGAGAGAGTCACAGGGACAACGGAGTGCGAGAGAGAGAGACAGAGAGATAGAGTTCAGAGGAATTTCGTACATAGGGGCTAGGACACCCCGAGAGTGTAATGTAAACTAATTAGCAGGCGAGTCTACGGCAATTAAGGCAAGGCCGAGAGTGCTCTCGCTCTGACACTCAACCAACAATCTATTCCTATGCAGTCGCCTCTCCACGTGTCCTGGAGAAGCACAACGCCATCTCCCAATAATAAAACTGTCTTGCGTCCGCGTATGAAAATAATACGAAAATTATTCATTTAGTCGTTTTTTTATTCATTAAGGAGAACAAACTTGTTAAAAATTTTTAATAATCGAGATTTTTTCGGGTTTGAGCCTCGAATCTATTATTTCATCAAAATTTTCCGCGATGTTCGGGAAAAGCACAACCATCTCCGAATAATAAAACAGTATTGCGCCCGCGTATGAAAATAATACGAAAATTAGTTATTTAGTCGTTGTTTATTCATTAAGGAGAACAAATTTGTTAAAAATCTTAAATAATCGAGATTTTTTCGGGTTTGAGCCTCGAATCTATTATTTCATTAAAATTTGCCGCGATGTTCGGGAAAAGCACAACCATCTCCGAATAATAAAACAGTATTGCGTCCGCGTATGAAAATAATACGAAAATTAATTATTTAGTCGCTTTTTTATTCATTAAGGAGAACAAATTTGTTAAAAATCTTAATTAATCGAGATTTTTTCGAGTTTGAGCCTCGAATCTATTATTTCATTAAAATTTGCCGCGAAGTCCGGGAAAAGCACAACCATCGCCGAATAATGAAACAGTATTACGTCCGCGTATGAAAATAATACGAAAATTAGTTATTTAGTCGTTTTTTATTCATTAAGGAGACCAAACTTGTTAAAAATTTGTAATAATCGAGATTTTTTCGAGTTTGAGCCTCGAATCTATTATTTCAATAAAATTTTCCGTGATAGAAATTGATTTATTAAAATTTACACTCAATTAATTTTAAACTACGAAAAAAAAGGTTCACGTTGATTTTTTCAGGGAAATTTTACGATCTCTCTGCTCTATTCCTGTTTTTTTTTGTTTTTTCGTTTTTTTTAATAAAAAGAGAAATAATTAACGTTTCTCGTGACACGTTCGTTAGCTCGACAGATTGAGCCCAAAGTGGCTAATAATAATTCATCGCTCAAGGGAAACCGCAGGATAGGAAAATTTTCGAGAGCGATGATGGAAATGTTATACTGTCGTAGCTGGAGGACCAAGCAATTGAGCATTTCCGGGCATTCACGGAGAAAATGGGGTTAAGGGGGAGCAGAGCAGGGCTGAAGCTAAATTACAGCGGGGGAAGAAAGGAGGCGAGCGCAAAAACCTTGAGCTCGATGCCACGCAGATTATGTTTTTGAATTAACTCTCACTACCTTTCCGGCTGATGCGGAGCTTGCTCGAAGGATTAAGGGTGTCGAGCGGCGAGCGGAAAGGGAAGCGAACAGCGAGCAAGAACGCGACTATTCCTTCTCGATGTCCGCACCACTTCTTGCTTATTTCTCCATTGCTATTTCCTCCGCAGTTTCTCGTTTTCGTGTTAACGCTGTAGGGCATCAATGTCGAATAATCAACGAGCATGGACTCGGCACGGTTCAATCCGCATCAACTTAAGTTACAGAGCGCCAATGGAAAAAGCGTTAAGGAGCCAAAAAGACGAACTCATCAAATATATAAAAGAAAAAAAAAGGAAACGAGATTTTTGCTCAATAAATATTTAGTCGATTCTTTTTTTTTTTTAATTGAGGACGTTTTATGCTAAATTTTCTATCGATAGGGATCCTTTGAATTTGCACTGCAGAAAGAGAACAACGATGTTTAATTGCTCGCGTAATTTTAAGAGGATCCATCACGTAAAAGTCGAAATATTTATTTATAAAAATCACAATTTTCAGTGATTAAATATTTCGATTTCTAAATGGTGAAGCCTCTTAAAACTTTGCATACACTTTTGTGTAACATCGAAGAAGCTTTATTCAGTTTTTCAAAAAAATCGATCGTCAAATTTGTTCGAAATTTTGTTTATTATATAAAAAATACCGATTACCTCGGAAAATCTTGGATTTAGAGTATGTTGTTCTTTAGGCAATTGGTAACAACTTTTGTTAATGAACTTGGGCTCGGAAACCATTTTGTACGTAAGAAAAACTCAAAATGAAAAATTATGATTTTTCTAAAAGTTGCAATTTTGCGAGATTTGAAAAAAATATTATTTATAAACCGTTTTCATAACGTACAGCATTCCAAATTATGCAACGATCTCATCGATTCTTTGTCTTAGCAATGGAGACGAAAATAAGGACGAAAATGGCACAAACGTCTCTGACGCGGCGCACCATGCATGCGCCTGCTGTTGACGATAATCGAGTAAGTAGAAAAATCCGGTATGGTCAGACATTGGGTAGCGCCGAGAGGATCGAGGGAGTTGCATGGGAAACTGAAGAATGAAAGTACTAAGCGAGGGGAAATGTTATAAATTGATGAAAATTTATCACTTGCGACGTTGATACGACTTTTCCAAAGACAAATCTATTTTCATCAGCTGCTTTTGACCCCGAGAAACTTTTTAATTCATTGCGGCAAACACTCCAATTTATCGAAGTTTCATCATCAATTTGTGCCGAATGAGAGAGCCTCTCGTTATTCTACTCTCCGTATTCCCTCGGCTCCTAACTCGATAGACTTTCTCGTGGTCAGATAACCTCGACAAAGTTTCTACGGCGGTTTATAACTCCGCGTATACGGGATTTATTTTTCAAGTGCTGGACTGTGGAAATTTATATATATCTCCACGTTTGTCTTTATTTGTAGAAAATATCTCGAGAGTGAGGTCTTCGGATCGAGAGAGAAGTTTGTATGTCAACCATTTGTTTTCATTCGAATTTACTCACGTAAAATTTACGATTTGTCATTTTAAGGACGTTGTGTGCGAAATTTTCTGTCGATAGTCTTCAAATTTGCACCGCACACAGAGAATGATGATTTCTTATAGCTCGCACAATTTCACGAGGTTTCACCATGTAGAAGTCGAGATATTTATTTATAAAAATCACAATTTTCAGTATTTTCTCATAAGAGCGTGTGTTAAAAGTTGCAATTTTCAACATTTAATATTTCAATTTCTAAATGGTGAAGCCTCTTAAAACTTTGCGTACACTTTTATGTAACATCGAAGAAGCTTTATTTAATTTTTCAAACAAATCGGTCCAAAAATTATTCGAAATTTTGTTTTTTATATAAAAAATACAGATTACCTCAGACAATCTTGGATTTAGAGTATGTTGTTCTTTAGTCAATTTGTAACAACTTTTTTTAATGAACTCAGCTTCGCAAACCATTTCGTCCTTAAAAGTTTCAATTTCCAACATTAAATATTTCGATTTCTAAATGGTGAAGCCTCTTAAAACTTTGCGTACACTTTTATGAAACATCGAAGGAGCTTTATTTCATTTTTCAAACAAATCGGTCGTAAAATTATTCGAAATTTTGTTTTTTAAAAAATGCAACAAATGGAGAGAAAAATGAAGTGTATTTCAAATTTAAGGAAAACTTCCATCAGACACAATGTCACGTAATTGTTCCAGACTCTGAATCACTTGCCAAACTCGAGGCTGCTCTCGAAATAATTTCATTAATTAAGACTCGTGGAAAAAGTATTTGCACTGTGTTTGATATTTCGCAGGGTCGCTTACGGATGTCAAAAAAAAAAGGAAAGCCAAGTGGCAAGTCGAGGACAGAGAATTGAGAATGAAGGAGATCGGGCGAGTTCTCTCATTTACTTCTAACCGCGATTTTTGCCAGCAGTCTACGCTCCCGTCGTTGGTTCGTTCGATGGAAAGGAAAAACGTCAAATAAAGCGGAAATATTTCAAGCGTTTCGTTTTATTCGAAAGCTGAATAAAAATAAAAATAATAAATGGAAAACGTCAAACTGCACTCGTTCCGTTCTGTGTCGGTTAAATTAATATCGCTCACGGAATATATTTCGTTATTCCATGCGATTCAAGAGAGACGAATTATTCTTGTGAGAATATGCAGTTGCATCGCAAAAGGAATCAAAAGTTGGCACAAAGACTTGCCGATATTTATACCATTATGGAAATGTTGATTTTTTTCTTCGTCCCTACGCGATTCTCGATCTTTATCCTTTTCTTTGAATAATTGTGAAAATACTATTAAGGTAGTTTTTTCACTCGCATACCAAAGCGTTTAAATCCTCGATCCTTCTTGTTCTCACGTTCCCTGCTGCTTCGATGTTTCAAGGATTTCATTACAAAACCACTTTCCATTCTCTCCCTTCCACGTTGGAAGCTTTTCCTTGATCCCTTTTCAAAGTGCGTCTCCCCCGTTCATCCGAGAGCCCACTCCCCGCGAAGAAAAAGAAAAAGTACAAAGAGACCGGAAGGGCTTGTCATCTTATTCCTCGAGCAAGGCGAACGAGGAGCGACAAACTATCGAGGAATTCTTTGCTGCAGGGCCAAGACGTCTAGCTCGCCCATATATATGTATATTAAGCTTCTGTGTGTGTAACAAGTGCGGAAAACAACGGATAACGACGGAGCTCTGAATGTAACGCTGCCGCGCATCAGCCGAAGGATCAAGCTGCATCCACACCATAAAAAACACGATTCTCAAATCTTCCTCCGTGAGGAACTATATTTTTTATCTTGGCTTCCTCGTGGAGGAAGCTTCGAGCGTCGTGAGCATCTTGCGGAAGCAATTTGCGGCGTTTTTTGTATTTGCATTTAAATTATATGATTTCGACATCTTTTCTAGAAAGTAAAGAGCAAGCCTCGTACACAATATCTTTGAAAATTTGCAAAAGATCGACCGGTTGGACGATTTTTCGAAAAATTCAGATTTTTGTGAAATTTGAAAAATCGTAACATTTAAACCGTTCGATCGATATTTCCCAAACTCAGTGCCAACCTTCCTATTATGATTCTCTATTTATAGAAAAATAATTAGTAATGAATCTTTAAATTTGCGGAAGTTGGAGCGTCGACAGACTTTTTTTGAAAATTTCAAAACGCCGTAGAATTCGTATTTTTCTAGCAATTCCAACAAAAATCTCAGAGAATGAGGGGCTTGTATAGATTAACGTCTGTGCAGAACGGGAGCCCTGTACCTCGAACCGTTCTCGAGTTATAAACGTTTGAGTTTTTCAGTTTCAGAACAGACACACACACACACATCCGGACATTTTTTTATTGACATTGAAAACTAGAAAAAGAAATGTTCACCAGCAGCAAAAGATCTGAATTCCGTTCCATTTTATTTTGTTGAATAAAAATAAAATTCGACACAAATCCCGTTGATAATATTTCCTCGTGAAAATAATTTTTACGATGATTTTTTGCACACACGATTCTGTAACTCGAGAGAGAGAGAGCGAAGTCTGGCACATCTTACCGAAGTACAAAGAGGTTGTTCATAAGCCTGGCTATAGCAAAAGTTTCGCCCAAAATTGTTAAGTAAGTCTCAACGATTCGTGCATCAAGCCAAGCTTGTGTGAATGGCGTGGTCTATATTCGCGAGTATGAAAGGTTAAGGGATGAAGTTTTGGTCTGGCGGAGAAGCAGCAGAGCGTCTTGTAAACAGAGAGCTGCGCAAAAAAACAAAAAAAAGAAGAATTGAGAAGAAGAAGATGAAGAGGACGTCGAGGAAGAAACGGATGAAGAAGAAGAAAGGGGCAGCTGCGAAAACGTAACTGGAAATGGAGCCAGGAAGCATGATCGTGAAGACGAAAGTTGGGAATGCGAGAAGGGCAGGCGAGCCTATGAGTCGGTGCAATAGCGAGACGAAATATAAGAGAAAAAGAGAGAGAAGGGCAGACAAGCACGAAGAAGTCCGTCTCGCAGGGTCGAGGAGAGAGCGTTTGGATGCCGTCGTGGTTCTCTCGAGGAGGGTGGGCGTAATATTGATCATGGTGTAGGCGAGGGGGTAGTCTGCACCCCTTCCCTCCTTCCAGCTGGAAGCCTCCTCCCCCTGCTCGCTCGCTCCTCGTTCTATCGGGCTTTCTTGCTCGCTCTCTCATCTTCTCTCTTTCTCTGTCTCTCTGGCATCCTGCTTCGTAACCCACCACATCGCGGTGCACGCGAGCTTTATACCAGCAGCAGTTGAAGCGCGTTGCAGCAGCCAGACATGGGAATATATAGACGCGGCCGATACGGGCAATTCCACGTGAAATTTCACCATTTTTTTTTCATGCGATTCATATTTCTATGAGACAGAAAAAATCGCGATGGCAAAAATGTTAAAAAAATCGAAATATCGCTCTGGAAATGTTGCTTCGTCGCGAGAGGCTCGATTAGATTTTTCTCATCGACGAACGACCGCGATGTCTCTGCAGCATCCAATGACCAAGAGCCGCATTTTGAAAAAACGAAATTTTCATTGTAAAATCTGCGTGTACAGAATTTCCCATGTAAATCGGAGTTTCCATGCTTTGCAGGGCTCGCGCGAGAGCAACGTGTATGCAGCAGCGACTGCATCAGCGTTTGCAAACACTCTTTCTCTTGCGGGCTGCTTTTGTAACTCACGATTTAGCGAGATTGTGTGGGTGCTCGGGCATACGCAACCGGGTGAAAAAAAGTGCATCAAAATGGGCACGATATGGCGATGAGGCAAACGCGCAGAGAGAGCGAGTGAGAAAGCTTTCAAATTAAGAAAACTCAGGCACGAGACAGAGAGAGAGAGAGAAATGTTTACGGGCGTGCACGTTGCTCGCTCGCCGATGGAGGGGAAACTATGCTTCTCTCCTTCTCTGCACGCTCCTCCTGTGTGTGTGTGCAAAAGTTGCACTCACCTTGCCTGCTTCTCGGTTAGACACTCCGCTGCACCCTCGCGCTCTCTTTCTACACTCTCGGTCCACCCTCTCCGGCAACATACAATACGGCGGGTTGCTGCTGCACGTTGAGACCATAGAAAAGCCTGTCTGGCTTAAAGGGGGTCGCGTTTCGAGCAAACGCTATACACATGCAGTTTTACTAAATATCCCAACGACGCACACACACCTGACGTCATAATATGCGTTCGTATCGAGGAGTTGAGCGAGAGTCGAAAAACAAAACGAATCTCATGCAGTTTTGCGATCCCTGCAGTTTACAGCTCCGACGCGAATTTCAAACGTTTTTCTTTTTTTTATTGAACCAGATTTTCTAGTCCAGAGTCACAAACTTTGCAAAGTTTCGGGATCACGAGCCCAAAAAGTCGATAATTATTAAGAGGATTAAGGGGCGTACGAAATTTACCAACGTCAATACATTCGGAATGGAAATTTTGTTAAAAATCGTTGACATTCCGTTGAGCACGGTAAACTAAATATTTTTCGATAATTTTCAAAATTTTCGCCATTTTGGCAGTAAATTTTGTTTCTCACGGAATCGTCAGCAAAATTTACGATTGGAACGACGAGAATTTGCTTCCGAAGAGACTGTCTAGAATATTTCTTGCCGCGACGACACATTTTTTGGGATTATTCGAAAAAAAAACGTTTAGTCGAACGTATCGAACGAAATATCGATCTTTTCCAACAAAATTTTGTTTTCCAGCGTTCATAAATATCGAGCAGTCAAACGAGTCGAAAAAAAAAACGAATCTTGTGCATTTTCACGATATCCCTGCGTGTACAGCTCCCACGCGAAATTCATACGTCAATGAATTTTTTCCATCGAGCCAGATTTTCGGAATCACAAACTTTGCAAAGTTTCAATCGCGAGTGCAAAAGGTCGATAATACGAGAATGCGGAATAATATTGCTGATCGCGTGGTTGCTGCTGCGGAGAAAAAAAGAGAGTCGTGATGGAGGGAAAAAGCCGCGGAGACTAGAGAGAAAGAGAAAAGGATTAAGGGAGAGAGAGAGCTCTCCAATTATGAACGCAGAGATCCCATGCCAGTCCGTGCGAGTGTGTGTCTTCGTATACAAACGAGAAAGGGAGAGAGAGAGCATCAGTCACGACGCGCGACTCTGCAGTCTCGACCGACGACAGCGTTTCATTAATTTTAATTAAATATCCTTAATTTCAGCGAGATTCCAGGTCGTGGTGAGTTATCCAGCGCGGTCTCATTGGCAAGGCGCGCGAGAGGGGCGAGTGCGAAAAAAAAGCAGCGTGCCAAAAAAAAATTAAAAAATAAAAAAACATTAAATAAATTAAAACGCAACGCGAAAGACGAAAGCCCCGGAACGAAAACAGCAGAACGAGAGACTGGCAACGAACCAGAGAGAGAGAGAGACTCGTACTTGGTTTAATGCGAACGTGCGAGTTGTGCAACAGCCGGATTATGATTTTTCAAATACCCCGCGAGCTTTCCCTCCGCCAAGGGAACGAACGATTCATTTTATCGCGCGTTATCTCTTAATTAACCTTTTCAAAAGAATCATCAAACTTTTTGCAAATACCGCATCAGGATCCGAAAAAATAATCCACGCGATGAAATTCCTTCGAACTTTGCGACTTGGAAACGATTCTACGTTCTGAGGATTTAAATGCGAAAATTGGGGCAGAGAGATTTAACGAAAAAATGGAAAAGTGATATTCGGAGTGTGTTTGGAGGAAAAACTGGTCGCATGTGATCACTGGCACGTTAAGCCAGTTCTTTATGCTCGAAAGACTCGATAATTCTCAACTGAAAATGCAGACAGTGTCGCTGGCAACAGGAGCAATACGAAAGAGCGAGAGAGAGGGAGAGAGGAGGATGGATGGAGCAGAGAAGAAGACAGATGTGCTCTTTCGTATGCCAAACACGTTGTATCGATACAACCGATTATCCTGTTTATGAACCGCGTTCGGTCCCAACCACCGAGCAGAATAGCCTATCGCTACGGCCTGACTATCACGATCCATAAATTCGATTTACACAAGTTTGTAAATGACGCTCAAGAGTTCACAAGGTCGCGGGAAATGCAACGAAAAATATTTCTTTCTATCGCGAATTCGTTTAATTTTGAAAAAGCGTCAATTTTTTTCGAGCTTTCTCGAAAAACCGATCGTTCGACGGTATGGAAATGAAATTTCGTGAAAAATCCTCGAAATTTTGCGGCAAACTAAATATTTTTTGATAATTTCAAAATTTTCGTTATTTTTGCAGTAAATTTGGTTCTCAACGGAATCGTCAGCAAAATTTACGATTGAAACGACAAAAATTTGCTTCCAAAGAGACTTTCTAGAATATTTCTTGCTGCGATGACACAATTTTCGGGATAATTTAAAAAAAAAACGTTTGTCCGAACGTCTCCAACGAAATATCGATCTTTTCCAACAGAATTTCGTTTTCAGTGCATCGTCGCAATTAACCCTCCGTAGACACACTGCGATTAGCCGCCAGACGAGGCAAGAAATGTAGAGAAAAAAAAATCATGGGATAGAAAAACGCAAAGACATTTCGCTGAAGAATTTTGTTGGCGAACCGAAAACGAACGTCAGACAAAATACCAAAAAGGCTAGAAAAATCAGCCACAAAGAATGCTTGAGGGGAATCCTGCAAGAGTGCAGACAAAAAAAAGTTTTACACAGTTGTTGAGGGATGAATGCTGGAAAGATGGTTCGGCGGAAGCGGCTACAGTCATAATCACCCTCGGAACAGTGTTTTGGTAAAGACTCGCGCAAATAAGGCAACGCGGAACGAAGAGATTTTTTGATGGTATGCACGAAGATTCGGAGTTGATATTTGTGTGGGATTCCCTCCGAGGAATTCCGTGAAAAAAGGGAACGAAGCAGAGACAGCGAGGTCCTCGGGGAACGGAGAACGCAATGGAGGAGACTGAAGTAAGTTTCTTAGTGAGTAGCACTCGGAAGAGGGCGCTGTCTTGCATTTGGCGAAAAGCATTTTGTGTGACGGGTCTCTACGGGGCTTGTGGACCACGAAGAGAACGAAAAAAGCGAGACATGTTCCTCGGAGCTGTTTGTATATCGATGCGACAGCCAGACGAGCTTTCAAAAGGACGAGAAGAATTCTCGTGAATCGTGTACATTGACTCTTCCATTTTGCAGCGACACACTAATCTGCTTGACGTTTAAAATCGTCGATATTTTGTTGACCACTAAATATTTTTTGATAATTTCAAAATTTTCGTTATTTTGGCAGTATTTTTCGTTTCTAACGGAATTGTCAGCAAAATTTATGATTGGAACAACAAAAATTTGCTTCCGAAGAGACTTTCTAGAATATTTCTTGCTGCGATGACACAATTTTTGGGATTATTCAATAAAAAAACGTTTAGTCGAACGTTTCGAACAAAATCTCGATCGTTTTCAACAAAATTTTGTCTTTAGTGTCATAATCCTTTGATACGTACTGGGAGAATATTATAAAAGTGAATACGACGCGAGGATTTATAAGAATTTTGTTTTTTACTGCAAAAAAAATGAAACAAAACATTTTTCTCATTTTTCTCGACGTTTCTGTGAAATTTCTCTTGCAACTTTTTGGCTTGTCCTTCGATATGAATGAATGAATGACAAAAAACAAAAGCTAATGGAAGAGACTCCCAAAAATTCGCAAAAAAAATACGAAGAAGCAACAACAACAAAAAATTCAACTAATTTGATCTACTTTTTCGACAATTTAGATCGTTTCGTCGTAGAAAAAGAAGTGTGGAAGGTTTGCGAGAGCTCGTACGTTGGGCGGGGATGCTGGACGCGATCGGAGCAAAAGGGATGAGGGCAGCAGCAGCAGTTGGTCGTGAGACGAAACTATTACATAATGTATATATTTATTGTCGTACACACAGTGGGCAGGAAAGGAAATAGAGTTTCGCTAGGAAGGCTGGAGGTTGTTTTATCACGTTTAAACGCGGTGTCGACATCGCGCAGAGGCTGCGGAAGAATGAAGGGGCTTTAGAAAAGAAGAACGAGAGGAACATGGCAAAGCGGCGGCGAACGACAACGACAACACGTCCGCGACGAAATTATATCTCGTCTTTGCGCCCGACGTGAATGAAGGCTGGAAGAGCAAGCAGTAAAGTCCACAGAGCAAATGTCTCGTTAAGAAAAGTAAAAAAAAAAAGAAAAAAAAAGAATAAAATAAACGAGGAGGAAACTGCTCGACTACCTCGTTATTAACCCAGTTGTCGAGAGTCGTTGGGGAGGGGCAGGGAAGGGGCACAATGTCCTGTTAAACGTGCATATGCATTGCTAGGAGAATAATAACGAAAGAAAAAAAATAAAAGCAGAATTAATCATGGAGGAAAGAACAAAGTCACGCTCTCCTACGTACACACGTCGTTAGACAACGTACGAGAACAACTTTGAACGCGAAAGACAAATGAGAACGACTAAAGAAGGTGAAAAAAAAGGAGGAGCGAGTATATACGAGAACGAGAGGAAATAGCTGCAATAATCTTCGCGATTCATTAGTTTCGCGTTTTATTCGTAAACACCATTCAATGCTCTTCGGCATTGATATCAAATAATAATTGCTTCGTTTCTCGTGCACGCGAACGTCTATCGATAAGTAACCGGCGTAGCGTCAGCTACGAGATTCTTTTTTTTCTTTAACAGATTTCAAGATTCTTGTTCGATATTTGGTCGAGAAAATAAAACGATCTCGGTTTACGATCCAAAGAGTAAATAAATAAATAAATAAATAAATAAATAAATGAATAAATAAATAAATAAATAAATAAATAAATCAATAAATAAATAAACAAACAAATAAACAAATGAATAAATAAATAAATAAATAAATAAATAAAATCGGTACGAAAATCGTTACGACTCTGAAGTTTGCAACGTTGATATTCAACGAAAACTATTTTATTTATTAATTATTTATTGAATTTGGAAAATTGTTGCAATTTTTCGAGTCGATTGAGTTTCCACGTGGCAAAGGAGGATCGTTTTATTGTCCAGACCGAATATTCAATAATAATTACGAGTTCTGTTCAAGAAAAAACAGAATTTCGTTTCATTCCAACGATGCAAACTTCAGCATCATAAATCGTTGCATGGTTTCGAAATTCAACAAACAATTAATAGAAAATGTATTTTTCGTTGGACCTCAACGTCGCGAACTCTGCTTCAGTGTCATACATTTTATCTATCGAGTTAATTCCAAGCCCTGATGTAATTATACGAGTAAATAAATTCATGTAGAGACGCGCGCAGCAAAATGTACGATACACAAAAGTTTAGCGATGTCTCTGGTTGACAATAGATTATTACACGCTTTGTGCCTCGCTGACAAAGTCGAAGCGAAAAGCTCGCATGTAACTCGCTTTTACAAACTTCTGCCTCAACCCACACACGAAAATCTACGTGTAAATAAATATAAAATAAACGCAGCAACATAATTGTGTGTGTTGGTGTAGATTTATGTGTTGCGAACGAATAAACAGACACATAGGCGAGAATATTGACGAATAGACGCGCGTAATGCCAAGTACAAAAGGGATCGGAGTCGAGAGCAGCAGCAGAATGCGGAGTATCGAAAATCCGTAGAGCAGTTCTCGGTGTCACTCTTGTTTTCGCATCGATCGTAGGACACTCGCGATTCAAGCTGCTCCGCGCTTTATAAGCACGAGGAGGCGGAGCTCACCGCGAGAAAACAGATAAAAATGCATCAACGTCGCGCCCGCGGTGAAGCCCATAGAGCAGTAGCAGGAGCTCTATGGAAAATGGAATTCGCATGGCATCGCGACGTATATACGAATACACAATGTCGAGCTTCAACAAGTTTTTTCGAAATGGCACAAAATTGCAGGCAAACGTGTCGGACAACGGAGAATTCACGAGCTTTGTCGTTTCTGCTGCGCGATATTAAGGGGATGACCGAAAGGCAGAACTCGCAGGATTCCGATCAACGTAAACGTCGAATAAGAATTATTTCTCAATTTTCAGATCGATTGGCTGACAAGAAACAGGATTGGGCATCGATTTGTTATTTTTATTTTGGCTCCGTCGATAATTGGCCTTTATGGGGTTGGGAAAAACTCTCATTATTGCGTCCAATCAATTTCCATCATTTTTACGCGATAAAATTTGCAATAATCGAGGAAAGAATTTTGAAAAAAATGGAATTTTGAAAAAAAATCTGTCGACGCTCCAACTTCCGCAAATTTAAAGATTCATTACTAATTATTTTTCTATAAACAGAGAATCATGATAGGAAGGTTGGTATTGAATTTGGGAAATATCGATCGAACGGTTAGAATTTTACGATTTTTCGAATTTTACGAAAATCTGAATTTTTCGAAAAATCGTCTAATTTGTGCAAATTTTTTTTTTCAACCAATTCTCAACTAGTCGATCCTCCGGAAGCCTCGTTCAAATATAGTTGATGGAAAAAAAGTTTAAACACACAAAGTAAAGAAGATGAAAGAAAAAAGGAAACATATATGCAAATTTCTTGGCTGATTCGTCGTCAGGCTCTCACGAAACTCGACGAGTCATCTCCGGATGAATATTTAAGCTTTTTCTCATTCACCAAACGCTACCATCCATCGGGATTACAAAGCAGGACATAACGAATGTTTTTTCCCCTAGCTCTCGCGCCACCTTTGTGTCTCTATCCGCTATCAATGCGGCTCCGCGGAACTGATAGTATAAACGCAACCCCGCCACCCTATCCTCCGTTCATCGCTCTTTCTCTTCACATCGCGTCGTTATTTTCAGTTAAATGAAATTTCACGATTAAAGCTCCACGGAATTCGGTTTGTCTGGCGTAACCTGCTGCTCGTCGACGAACCAGTTTGAAAATGATCGACAAACTTATTTAGCCCGCGCGATGTAAACGCCCGGAATATTCGCATTACGTATGGATTTGTATGTGGCGCATCGTCGTCGTCGCTCTTTTGTTATCGACGCGTCAAGTTTCGAAACTAAATTTTCCGTTCAAACTCAAACTTGCACTTTACAATGTATCCTTACACCTCGTTCCGTATAAATTCTCCAGTGCATACGTGCGCCACGTGTACACAAACGCGATGATTAATTTTCTAGTATGTATTCGGTAAACATGCAATTTTGACGAGTCCAAAATTTATGCAGTGTGTGCAAAGTCCTAATAATTATTACGACCTGCACACCTGAGGGGCTTTGCAACAAGAACGAGCATCGTCAGAGCAGTCGTGGCAGGTCGTAATTATCGGCGCGTTGGGACGAACAAAAATAAGGGAGTAAACGTTCGTCCGGATGCTGGCGAACGACAAGGAGTGCGCAAGAAAAAATACATCGATTGAAAAGATTTCGCGGGAGGTAAAAGATCGAGTTCGCTAATTGCAGGAAACGATTCGGGGACGAATTTATTTCGATGTAGTCCATTGAGTCTCGAGCTTTTTTCAAAAATCTCTAGAATTTTCGTTGCAGATTAAATGGATGGATAAAAAAATTGGAATGCAACGAAATTCGGTTTTTTCTTGAGCTGATCTCAAGATTTTTATTTAATTATTTATTTCTTTATTTTCTTCATTTATTTGTACAAATATTTATTCATTTAATTTATATTTATTTAATTTTATTATTATTATTTATAATAATAAATAATAATGATAATAAATAAATAATAATAATAAATAATAAATAATAATAATAAAATTGAATAAATATAAATTAAATGAATAAATATTTGTGCAAATAAATGAAGAAACTAAAGAAATAAATAATTAAATGAAAATCTTGAGATTTGCTTAAAAAACAATGATTATTATTATTTATAATAATAATTATTATTGTTATTGTTATTAACTATTTATTATTCATTTGATTATAAATTAAAAGGACGATAAAACGTTATTTTTCCGAATCGAAACCAAAAACGATAAAAAAATTGTCATGGTTTTGGAAATTGAAGAAACAATCAGTGGAAAAAGGATTTTTCGTTGGATCCCAACGTTACGAACTTCCGGAAGCTTTTCCTTGATTAGCTACTCAACGTGAGATTGCCTCGTATCATGGTCATCGTTCTTTTCGTTATTCCAAATGGACTGTTGTCTCGAATTTTGCGAATGACTCAATTTTTAACTCGACCAGGGTCGAGTTTTGAGTCGAAGCGCGAGGGACAGTGAAAGGGAACGCGGAGGGTCGGAGTCGGAGAGGGATGTGACGCGCGGCATCACGTGGGGCTATTGATCGTCCAGGATGGTAGAGAGTAAGAGCGAGAGAGAGAGAGAGAAGGCGCGCGGAAGATTGCAAACAGCAGCATCCGAACGAGACCAATTTCTGGCGCAGGCAATTGCACATCGAGACGTACGTAATTATCAGTAGATTCGTTTCTGCGTGATGTCGAGTGCAAGCCTCAACAGAATCCAGTCCATTTTGTTGCAAAGTGGACGCGTCGAGTTATTTTTTCTAATTTTCTTCGTTTTTTCTGGCATTACGAGTGTCTTCGTTCGGGAAACACGAAAAAATGGAATTCAAATGATAATTCAGGGAAATCTATGAGGAAGCAAAATCCTTGCAGTTGAGCAGCAAGTCATGGACATTTAAAGCGCGATTTGTTAGTGGGAAAAGCTTAAGCGCTGTGCGCCACATCCTGGCCGGAGCGGGAAGCTTCGAGGTGAATCAAACGAACCGGAATGAATTTGATTTTGGTTTTATTGAAACACAGCTTTCTGGTTGAGAGTAAAAAACAATTAGTTAAGTCAAATCTGCGGAGAATGGAACGAGAGATTCGAGGAGTAAATGGAATTGGATTTGTTCGGCTTGCTCGTTCGAAATGTAAAGCAGCAGGAAGCAAAACACGAGTTAGGACGATTGTGGAATTTAGCTTGATGAGTGGATGCTGCGAAAAATGTGAAATAATTGTATCGAGAATTTGGGAGAGCGGTAGAGCGATGAATAAATAAAAAAAACGAAGAAAATGAAAAGCGAAAAGTCGACATACCGTGGTCGCGTTCGCCCGCCAGAATTGCTTTACACAAATCGTGGAAAATGTTGGTACAGATTTAAGCGAAGCAGCACGCGATCCGCGGTATTACCGAGAGTTTGATGAAAAATGGAGCATTCATTCGGTTCGAATGAAAAATTGATGTACGGGCTTTGACGATGGAAAAAAGCGAGCGAAAGAGAAAAAGATAACGCGCGCGAGAAGCTGCATGAGCGCGAAAGCGAGAGCCAGAGATCGAGAGAGAGAAAAAAAATGAAAATCGTCAAAGATTAAACCGATGAATATTACGAGAGATGAAATTTAAAAAGCTGGAAAGGTTAGCAGAGAGAAATTACGATGCCAAAGTTGGAGCATATTGTTGAGAGCAATTCGAAAGCTCGATATAAATCCGTAAAATGCTGCTCGACCCTGTCGCGGTTTCTGGGATGATTCGACGATTGGATCCGACCAACATTGGCTCCCTCTCCTTTGCACCGAGCCCCCGATTTTTGTCACTGATTTCATTATTTTTAATCGCTCGATATCGAATTTTTTATTTTTTCTTTCCATTTTCTTCGCTTTCGCGATTCTTCACTCCCTTTTTTCCCTCATCCATCGAATTTCGCGATTTTGTCGCCGAGCGACGCAGACCAGACGATTATTTTTATGGGGAAACGAAAAAAATTTGGGGAGAAAGGAAAAACTACGGCGGAACACTCACGAAAGGAATTGAATGGTTAGCGGACGAGAGCCAATCATTAACGTCATTTTGTACGAATATATGCAACTCTCTCGCTCGCTCGCTCCGTGCGCGCGCGTTTATAAGCTCTTGGTACATGACTCGACGAGCACGCAGGCTCTCTAAATAGTAAATACCACTGGTGCGGCGTCACTGATGCGACAACGACCCATTTATTCTTAGAGTTGTACAGCGCGGAGCCGTTCCCTTTCCCTGCTGTGGTGTGTGATCGGCTCTAATGCCTCGCGGGTCCCTATGCACGAAATTACGATTTTTCCTCTGTAAAGCCCTCAAAGGAACGGACGTTACTTCCGGAGAAAAAAAAATCCTCCAAAAGGCACGTCAGGTTCCTGGCCAAAGAGGATTTACAGGGAATGCGAATTATCAAATGGACGCTCGTTCGAAAATCATGATTTTGGAGTTTGCATCGTTGGACTGCAACGAATTTATATTTTTTATTCATTATTTCGATAATTTATGCAATTTTCTTCTTTTTTTTTGTAAATTCGCTTTTCGCATTGCAAAGAAGGCCGTTTCATTATTTTCCACAAATACTGTATGAAAATTTTGTACTCTGTTTCATAAAATAATCAGTTTTCGTTGCATTTCAACGATCCTGAACGACGTTGTCAAAAAAAAAGAAGAAAAACACTTTTTTCTATTAATTGTTCGTTTAATTTAAAAAATCGTGGAAATTTTTGTGATTTTGGATTTTGAACGCGAACAAAAATCGTTTTATGGTCCTGACTAAATCTCGAACAAGAATCTCGAGCTCTGCTCAAGAAAAAACAGAATTTCGTTGCATTCCGATGATCGAAACTTCAACATCGAGATAATTGGATGGAATTTTTTGTTTCTGGAACTTTTGCTGTTCGTCTTGATAATTTTCTAAGGAAGTTTTCAGTTTTGAGTAAAAATTGACACAACGTTGGAGTTTGCAGCATTGCAAAGCAACGAAATTCTGTTTTTTCTTGAGCAGATCTCAAGATTCTAATTCAACATTTCGTCAGGACAATAAAACGATTTTTTTTTACGATCCAAACTAAAAATCGGTCGAAAAATTGTCATGATTTTTGAAATTTAACAAACAAAAAGGAAAAGTATTTTTCGTTGGACGCGAACGATGGAAACTTGAGTATTTAGCATAATAATGTGTCGAAATGCACGTTTCGTGGGAATGCACGAAAACAAAGGTATGTCCGTAAATGAAGCCGTTGATTTGGAACATTCGAAACGTCCAGGGACGATTATCCGCAATGATTTCATCGCGGATATTGCATCGACGTGATCCCCTTCCTTCGATTTAGTCGACGAAATATAATATCTATGTATACAATGTGCATCGTGCGCTATATATTCACAGGACTGCATTAACGCAGGCACACACACACATAGACGTGTAATCAAAAGTACACACCGGCGCGAATAGTTGCTACAGCGGAGCAGAGCGTACGTGCGTGTCTATTGCTCGATGTGTACATTACGCACGTGCTCCGAAACACAAGGAGCATCCGTCGGCCCGTAACCACCTCCCAAACCGTCGGTGGAATCTCCTAATTGATCAATGACCGATCTAATCGACTCGAAAAGCCTGTTATGCCAAGAAGCTCCACCGGATAATGCGGCAAACGTCTCGGATTGGAATCGTGGCATAAACGTACATTCGGAAGTGTTTCAAGGAACGACACTGAACTTTGCAACGTTCGAGTCCAACGAAAAATACGATTTTCCATCAATTGTTTGTTCAATTTCAAAAATCGTTATTATTTTTTTTACCAATTTTGTGTTTTGACCCGAAAAAACATCGTTTCATTGTCTTTTTAATTTATAAATAAATAATCGATAATTAATAATAATAAATAATATTAATAAAATTTGAAAATATAAATAATAATAAATAATATTAATAAAATTCAAAAATATTAATAATGAATAATAATAATAATAATAATAATAATAATGAATAATAATAAAATTTGAAAAAAATGAATCAAATCGACTAAATAATTTAATAAATAAATAAATAAATTATTAAAAAGGAATCGCGAGCTCTGTTGAACAAAAAACAGAATTTTGTTGCATTCCAACGATGCAAATTTCAACATCGATTAAAAGGACGTTTGTATCGTCGAGCTAAGATTTTTCTGAGAGAATTGGAGCGACTAAATTGCACGAAATCGTGAAATTTTTTGTCGAGGATCTCAAAACCTTTTCCTTTTGGAAAATCGCGATCGTCTAAATGTGGCAAGTCATGGTACGGTGAATTATTTTAGTCGAACGCCTTGATTTTATGGGAATAATGAAAATTACAGAGAAAGGACGATTGCACCGCGTTTGTTATGGGGGAACATGGAGATGTTATTTTCGTTGGCCTCACGCGTGAAGTAATTAATTTCCTGATTAATCATTCACGCTATCGATTTACTATAAAGTCCGGGCCTCGCTCGAGACTCGTCTCTCGCATTGCAACGCGCGCATATTTTGAGCGCAGCCGACGGTCCACAGCGCGATGTGACGTACGAAAACCGCGATCTTTCGCGCGATTCGTGGGAAAAAATGAGAAAATGACGAAAATCTTTGGAATTTCTTGTAGAATTCAGGAAAAATTTTCATTGAGAAGAATTTGAGGGAAAAATATTGAAAAACTCACCCCCGCAGACCAAAAGTCCTCTTTGCAAGCTCCAGCTTGAGGCTTCTGCGTCGATCGTCTCTGCGGAATATCTCCAATCTTCTGTTCACTGGTCCTCGAGGTAAATCACTCAGCTGTGTGTAACGACGTTTGATCTGGACGAAGCACAAAAACCAGCGGGAAAAAAGCACTTAAAAAAAATTTCAACAACTTTTGCGAGTCTCGCACTCGATTTTTTTTTTCTTTTTAATTTTTCAAAATTAAAAAACGCTTATCGGCGTCTCGTTACCGACGATCCGGGGACGAGAGATCGCGAGGGGGTTCGATGGTCGGGACAGGGGCTGGAAAATGAACGATTTCACTGTTTCAACAATTTTCCTGTTAATCCTGCTTGCGGTGGCTCGAGTTTTTTCGGCTGTAGCGCAAAGCTTTTGCGGGAAACAATTGGGTGTGCGCGCGAGAACGGCGAACAATCATTGAATCAAGAAACGATGAGGAGCCCTCTGGCGAACGCGTTCACAGATTCGCGAAGCACACGAAGTGGAAGAAGCGCGCGAGAGAGAGAGAGCGAGAGACTAGGAAAGGAAAAAAGAAAATGGAAAGTGCAGTCGCGAGGTTAGAATTTCCGTGCACGGCCTCGAGAAGGTTTGGGAGATGAAAAGGCGGGCGACGAAACTCGAAGGACAAAAAGAAGGACTATCGAGAGAGAGAGAGAGAGGAAAAAGAATGAAGAGATTGATGAGAGAAAAAAGTGGGAGCGATAAAGAGGGAAAGAGGGCGGTTGGATTTCGCTAAGACGCCAAAGTGGCGGGAGGCTGGGCCGTCAAAGTTTTCCTGTCCCTCACACCGGCCCCTTCGATTCTCGCCCTCGAGTCTAAGTTTAGAGAATGCTCGAAAAGAGAGAAGAGAGAAGGAGGGGGGAGGAGATTTTGCCAGTGCATTCGGTCTCCGCGAGCAATAGAACGCTATAGAGTGCAAAGCTTGAGTGACGTTCGGACTAAGTCAAGAAGAAAGCGATCCCAGCCGCAGCGAGAAAAAGGAATAAAAGAGCAAAGACAATACGCGAAGATCGCAGCAGCCGAGAGAGCTCGAGAGAGTGCGCTCGTTCGGATTTTCTCGAGGCACGTGCCATTCGTGCGTATTGTTGCACATGCATGTGTGTGGATGCGCGTGTACGAACGCGAGGCGTGATACAAAACTGACAAACAGAGTCTCGGAAAAGCTGATTCCATACCAAGCGACAAAAAAAAAACGAGCAAATAGAAAATGAGAAATAAAATCGCGCGCGAGCAGCCTGAGAAACGATTATTTTGGATCCGATGCTGCTGCGCGGACAACGCGCGAGTGCTCCGAACAAGGGAACAAAAAAAAACATTTATAAAGGCGCGCTCTGCCAAAGTTAAAAGTAGCCAATAGTCAGGCTGAGAATCAGCCTGTTCGGGCAACTCCAATCCTCTCACGAGTTGTCTAATGACTGTCTTATTACATCGCACTAATACTCGTACGAAGAATCAAACTCTGCGTCGCTCAAACCTTCTCCACTCGGGCGCTACTTTAAATACACCGCCAAGCGATTCCCTTCGCAGCTTTTGTCTATATCAAGCACATTTATGCACACAGGAGACTCAAATACAATTAAAGTTCATGAACGACCTGGTGGATACGAATTTTTATCACTTTCCAAAAAACTGAAACGTTGGGTCGATTCAGCAGCCTCTTCCGGACAATAAAAAATCGTCTTGTTTCGTTCATAATAAAGAAATAGTAGCACCGATTCACCGAAGGCAAATCAGGATCCAATAAAACGTCCAAAACATAAAACAATGATACTGCATCTGGAGTGCAACGAAAAATAGATTTTTACTCAATTATTTCGATAATTACGAAAAAGGTGTAAAAAAATTGTTTCTTCATTGCCTTACGACGAGGAATCAATCAACGAGTTATTGTACCGTCGCTTATGGAAAGATTGAAGCTTTTAACGTCCTAAAATGTATGGGTGAATAAAACTTTCGATTTTATTGACTGAAATTGATTTTCTTCTAAATACAGAATATTATCCAACATTTTGCTGCAACTATCGATGTTTTTGTTTTCTATATTTACGAGCTAATCACAACGGGATGATACTGACGATTGCATCGTTGGAATTCAAGGGAAAATGTATTTTTTATTAATTATTTTAATGAATTAAATAATGAATTATTTAATGAATGAATTATTTAATGAATAATTTTAATGAATTATTTTAATAATTAATGAATTCGTTCGAATTTTTCTATTAAATTTAGTTTCTAAACGGCGAAGAAGACTGTCTCATTATCGTTGACAAATTCTGCATGAAAATCTTGTGCTCTGTTATAAAAAATAATCAGTTTTCGTTGCATTCGAACGATGGAAACTTCAACATCGTCATTATTAGAGGAAAATGCAATTGACACTGAAGTTTGCATCGTTGGAATGCAACGAAATATTTTTTATCAATTATTTTGACAAATTAATGAACTCGTTCGAATTTTTCTATTAAATTCAGTTTCTAAATGGCAAAGAAGACTGTCTCATTATCGTTGACAAAGTCTGCATGAAAATCTTGTGTTCTTTTATAAAAAATAATCAGTTTTCGTTGCATTCGAACGATGGAAACTTCAACGTCGTCATTATTACAGAAAAATATCAAATGACACTGAAGTTTGCATCGTTGGAATGCAACGAAATATTTTTTATCAATTATTTTGACAAATTAACGAACTCGTTCGAATTTTTCTACTAAATTCAGTTTACAAATTGCAAAGGAGACTCTGCATGCTCTGCTATAAAAAATAATGAGTTTTCGTTGCATTCGAACGATGGAAACTTCAACGTCGTCATTATTAGAAAAAGATATCAAATGACACTGAAGTTTGCATCGTTGGAATGCAGCGAAACATTTTTTATCAATTATTTTGACAAATTAATGAACTCGTTCGAATTTTTCTACTAAATTCAGTTTTCAAATTGCAAAGGAGACTCTGCATGCTCTGCTATGAAAAATAATTAGTTTTCGTTACATTGTTCAATGACTTTGGTTCTCGATTCGTAGACATCCGAGAGGAGCAAATCGTACACAGGAAGTATCTCTGGTACAGCGGAGCGTGGAGCAGGGAAGAGAAGAGTTTGAAAGTTACGACAAAAGTTTGCGAACCGATAATCTTATGCCAGAATGTTCGATTCTCGAAAGTTGCACCAATTTGGCGATCCAAAGAAAAGAAGAGATTGATTCTTCGGACAAAACTTGAAGCAGGAAACTAATTACGCTCTCCGCGAACATTAGTTCTTGGCGAGCTATACTTTATTTTTGTCGATGTATTTTTATGTACGTGTATGAATGAAAATACAGAATTAACGAGGCGTTTTTACGTGCAGCATTCTTGTCTCGCCTCGTTTCTACTCAATTCTATGAAATTCTCTTCTACTCCCGCGGAGCTGCTGCGCGTTTGATTATTCGGCAAGAAGCTGCGTTCCTTATTTCTCACTGCCCGGTGAATACAAGCGACGAGATTTCAACGCGACGACATCGAGAACGAGGACGACGAGACGAATAGAGCAGCAGACTCGCTCTTGGCGGTACAAAATACAACCGGAAGAGAGCGACACGATTAATTGGACGTTGGCTTTGTATAAATTTATGTCCCTGAACATCATCGAATTTTCGCAACTTTTTACCCCCTCGATTTCCCCACAATTTTCGAAATTGAATATTTCCGACTCGGTCTCACCGATTTAAAAAAATCCTGTCCACGGATTTTTGCCATCGTCCTGCGTACGCTGACAGAGCCTTTTTTCGATTAGTCAAACGATATCGAAGAATTTTAATTTTGAAGATTCGAGAGGACTGATTAATTATCTTAAGGACGTTTATGGCGACACGATCAAATCGAAATTTTTCTTTTTAGATTTTGTTACATACAAAATAATTTTCGAGTCAATAGATAAAATTATTTAATAAAAGTTTTTACGAATATATTTTTTCTGGTTCTCTGTAGCTCTCGAGAAGAATTTTAATTTCGAAGATTCGAGGGGACTGATTAATTATCTTAAGGACGTTTATGGCGACGTGGTCAAATCGAAATTTTTCTTTTCAGATTTTGTTACAGACAAAATGATTTTCGAGCCTAAATTTATTAATAAAAATTTGAACGAATATATTTTTTCTGGTTCTCTGTGAAAATTTGTCTGAATCTTTTTCTCATCGTAATCTACGACTGCGTACCAAATTTTATTAAGTTCTGAGCGGTATTTATAAAACCGACAGTACCCCCTTAACCCATGGTGCTTGTTCCTTGAACTCCGCAAGGACCTCGCGCAGCCGATGGAGCAGAGTAAGAAAAGCGAGGCACTGATAAGAGCGAATGAGGTGAATTTCTTGAAACCTGCAGGAGGAGCAGGACTGATGATAGTAAAGGGAGACGACACGATCCCAGGACGAGGGGATTAAAGAGGCAATAACTGCATCGTAATCTCCGATTCGTGGCCCCCACGGGAAATACTCAGCTAGCGCGCAGTCTCACTTTTCCATCTTAAGAAAAGACAAGAGACTCGGAGGATTCCTCCGTCTCACTCGTTCTCTTTACCCTCGTCACGTTCGTCCTCGAGAAAGGAATTTCATTGCGACACATGTGCGAATTACGTAAAAAAAAAAAGCTCGAAGCTCGAGCTGCACTTTTTTATGAATTTGTAAATTTTTCGCTATGCACATCGAATCTGGAGACAAACAATCGATGATTGGCTGCGAGGCGAATGCTGAAGAACGAAAAACACTCGAGGACGTCACAGGGAAACAAAATAATTCGGAAAATCGATAACAATTGTGCGAAAGGGGAATTCGCATCCGCGGAAAGTCATTGAACCTTTAGCTACAGTAAAATAGGAAATACAATTACTTGACTGACGCGAGTGAGTGGCATTTCCAAAAATACTCGAGACTTTACGAGAGAGCCTATACGTTTGTCAGTTTACGAGGTGATCCGAACGTATTACACGCCTGGAAATTGAACGAGCGAACTGCGCAGGAATTAGCACGGACGCTTAGTTTCGAATATATTATGAGGGCAGGCGAAATCGCGGGAGGGTAAAAGCTGCATGAAGAAAAGTGAGAGAGCGAGGGAGACAGTTGAGCGAGGCCCGAAATATGTGAAGGGTTGTGTGTCTCTGACAAGATCGTTTCGAGGGTATGCAGCGGTTTATAGGAGCAGGCAACGTAAACAGCCTCCGCAATCTCTCTCCGCGCGTTCCTTGTTCACCTGCCACAAATCGTTAGCTCTCTGTTGTTATTATAGTCAACCCTTGAGGACGTTGTATGGAGAGGCTCAAATCTAAATTTTTCTTTTCAGATCTCATGGTCGAAGTTTTCAATTCGATTTTATTTCGAAAAAAGGGAATAAAAATTCAGCCAGGAACGCAATCGACGAGAACTCTTCACGAGGACACGCAGGGCGACTCCCTGCATCTCCTCGAATTGCCAGATCTACGAGAACGCGATATTATGAAAATTATGGAACGAAAGAATATCCTGGATCCTCGTGAGCACGGAAAAGGCAATGGGAAGAATAATTTCGATCTCCGGCTTGACATGCTTTTCGCCATGAATGAGGCAGGAACCTGTTCGCTGTCAACTTAACATCAAGAAGTAATATTTCGCTCGAGGTAAAGTCGTTTAAATGTGTGAGCGTATAGAGCGTGGAATATTGATTAATTAATCGAGACGAACGTTGACGTCCACACGAGCTCGGTGAGAAACGTCACAAATATTTCACCAAATAATTAAAATCTCGTCATCATTTAAAAAACGAAGAAATATTTCGTTGAAAAGGGCGAAACAATAATTTGAAATCCTGATGGTATGGACGCGCGGAGGGAATATTCAGGAGGCGGCCCGAGTTGCCAAAGAATAGGGGATTAAAAATGGAGAGAAAAAGGCAGCAGTCCGTCAAGTATATTCGCGAACGATTCTCAAGAGAAAGAGGAATCGGGGCTTTGGCCGACTAATTAATTAATTAATTAATTAATTCAGTCTCTACCGCGAGATTGAAACTCGACTATTATTCACTCGGAACGATCTTATCGAGAAAAAAAAAAAAAAACGGAGACGGACGAAAAAACGAAAAAAAAAATGGAAGCTGGCTCTTGTGGTGGAATTTGAATACTCGAAGGTTTGAGACGTCTGCAATTGAGTTGGAAACGGTGCTCAGGACGAAGCTTTCGGTTTCCCGATTTTCAGGACTTTTCGCGTAAACTTTGGTCTCCTGGCTTTCGCAACCTCTCGCTCTCGCTCTTGCGAGCTGCGTCGTTGTTGTTTTTTCAGACCGCCATTAGGACGACACGTCAGTGCTTTTAGTCTGGCGCGAAGAGACGAGTCTCTTGTTAATAGCGAATGCGTGCAGAATCCGAACGAAGAGACGAGTGAAAAGTACATATTTGTAGGGCAAGAGTTCGTAAACGAGATAATCGAATACAGTGATTCGCCAGGTAAACGAGAATCAAGCAAAGTAAAGCCCTGAGATAATTCGATGATTGTCAAAGTTCGAAAAAACTGCGAGAAGGTCGAGAGGCTTGATTTGAAAATGATTTTTCGAGCGAGAGTCAAAAACTGAGATTCCGAATATCGAGTCAAAAGGGAACGACCTGGTAAACGCGGAAGGTGGCCAATGAATATAGGAGCTTAAAGCCTTTAAGGGCACGATTGCAAAGTTAAGTTCCTAACCACTCTGTAGCATTAACGTTAACATGTTCGTGCGTCCGGACTCCGCAGCCACCCCAGCACTGTATCTGCTAATGTTGTTTCCAACAATTACCAACTACGGACTGGTGTCTCTTACCGCAGCTCTCAGAGTCTGACGGGATCGCGATGTCTGAACTTTCGTAATTAATCAACACAAAAATAATATTTCATTTATTCGGTTCGTTTGGATTTTCAAGGAAATAACATTCCGAGCAGTGACGTTGCACGACGTTGCAGTTTGCATCGTCGGGATGCAACGAAATTCTTTTTGTTTCTTGATAAAATTTCAAGATTTTATTCAATTATTCATTTCTTCATTTTATTCATTCATTTGTACAAATTTTTATTCATTCAATCATTTGATTTATTTTTATTCAATTTTATTATTATTATTTTTACCAATAATTATTATTAATAATTATTATTATAAATAATTATAATTATAAATAATAATAATTGTTATTATTAATTATTATTATTATAATTAATAATTATCATTATTTAAAAATCATTATTTGTAATGATAATTATTTTAATAATAATAATAATAATTGTTATGATTATTTATCATTGTTATTATTGTTATTAACTATTTATTGTTTATTTAATTATAAAACAAAAGAATTTCAAAAAATGTGAATAAAATCGAAGATTTTTTCAGATTCGTTTTGTTATCATCGGAATATGGCCGAGCTCTGAGGACGAAGCTTTCGGAGCGAGACAAAGCTCTTGGTGAATACTGCAGGCAACGTCGTTGACATTGGGCAAACTGTGATATCCTCGCAACACGTGTGTGTCTGCGTATATATCGTTCGAGAGATTTTGGTGGAGACTCGCGTAAGGGAAACGCGAGAGGGTGAATTGGTTCGTTAGTAGCCCATGAGGTTATCCGCTCTTGGTGAAGAGCAGAATTCACCGAACTAAACTTGATTCGTTGCTCGTAATTGAGCCTCCGCGTTACCTGTGCTCGCCTTCTATTGCTATCGGCGGTACATACACACACATGCACGCCAATTTAATTGTGTGTGGGCGCTGATGGTAAAAAAAAAAAAAGAAAAAACATTCAATAATAATTGGCAATCTGAAAATATCGTGGCCCAGATTTCGATTTTTTACTTTCGCAAACGTCGCTCAAACGACCTTAAAGTTATAGAAGCACAGCCAGCAAAGGACAATTGTGTTCATACGGAAAAATTGAAGTTCGATGCACGAATCGTCGATGGAGACTGCGCCACTTTCTTCCAATGAGCCAAAGATCGCAGAGAGTTGCAAAAATAAATAAATAAAATGGCAGAAATTCAATTACGACGACGAAACGATTGGGATGAATTTGTAAAATAAACAAAACATCGTTTAAGAAGAAATATTTTTCGTTGCATACTGCAGCGTCATGAGAAATAATCCCGAATGCGAACAAGCGATGGTTTGTGTTATCGTGGGTTATAAAAAATTGAAGAAATCGTCCGATTACTAGAATCGTATTCGGCCCCAAATCAAAGGCAACCGACGATTACTGGAAGGTCGAAGAAAACTGCAGTCTCTTTCAAACTCATTGAAATGCGAATGCAGAGAGAGAGAGAGAGAAAGAGGAACATGTTCCAGGATCACGCCCCGAGACTTTGGCGAAGGATCCTTTTAGAGAATTACAAAGTTATCGAGAAAGTTTTGAGGATATGAGCAGCCGAGATATATAGAAAGGAGCAAGTGAGAATCAGGAGCAGGAGGTGGAGAAGCTGGGGAAGCAAAATATAGATGGAGGAAGGGGAAGAGGTGTGTAAGAGGCAAAGAGACATTCGCCTCCTGGCATTATATTTAATAACGTCCAATAAACGTTTCCTCGGGGTCTTCTCCGGTATTTCGAGGCTGGCGAGTCTGCCAGACACGAGAGAAGTCTGCTGGAGAAATGAGAGAGGGGCATGGAGGGTTAGTGGCGTGTCGACAATGTCGCAGGACGAGCAGCAGCAGAGCTTTCTCGTCTAACGCTCTCGCTCCATTTGCTCTCGCTCGTGTCGAGCCCGAGGCTTAGCAGCACACCAGCTGCAGGAGCATGTATTTTTTATTTCAGATTCTTTGCCATTTTCTTGTTCTCACTGTGCTCGAGCTTGATCGGTCCACAGGTTGAGAATCTCGATTGGAAATCCTGCACATTAGCAGCTTCGTCATAAAATCCGCGATACGATAAGCCACAAATCTGCACGATAAAACGAAGTGGCGTCGTGAAGGCAAAAGAAGGAGCAAGTACAAGAAAATGGAAAGAAAAGGAAACGCAGAAAAACTTCGTTCGAGGCCGCGAGTCAATGTATCGCATCGGAGAAACGATGCTCTTGCTCTTTACATTTGCGAAACTGTATTTATAGTGTGGATTGTGTCTGCTTGGCTAACAGCCAACAAACAGTTCTTGGACATCACACGATTTGTGATAAACGTATCGGTAGACTACTCGAGTATCAACGCACGATTTTTAACTTTTCATGCAATCTTTTAACGACCAGGAACCATCGCACGAGAAAGCACAGATGAGATCCAAGTTTGCATCGTTGCAATGCAACGAAAAATATTTTTTTTCATTTATCATTTTGATAATTCATTGACTCGTTACAATTTTTCTAGTAAATTTACTTTTCGAGGCGAAAAAGACTTTCTCGTTATTGTCGACAAACACTGTATGAAAATTTGGTGCGATGCTATCACAAAATAATGACTTTTCGTTGCATTTCATCGATGCAAATTTCAACATCATTGAGCACAGAAAATACTGTCCAAGAGTCATAGCCTGTTTTTTTTTTCTTTTTTTTTCATTGAATCTTCGTGAGCAGGTCCTGTTGGACGAAAAACCCAAGAATTTCCTCTGTGGAGATTCTAAATAGAGGTAGCTAATGAAAAACTCGGAAGAACTAATATTAATGAACGTTCCGCGAGCCTCCGAGTCCGGATGATCGAGAAGTATTGATGCAACGCGAATTTTCAGTCTCTTTGCCATTTTCTCGCACATGATGATTCATCGCGTGTGAAAAAATGGACGAAGAATTTTTTATGTACGTGGATTCTGCATTTCGGGAGACTCGGAGTTTCTGCAAAGATCGTTAGACCCTCCGAGCAATCACGTGGCTTTAATTAGCCACCTTTTCTCGTTCGATAAATGTCGTACGTGAGTATCTGTTTGTGAGTATGTGGATGAGCGCGAGATCGAGAGGCGTGACGAGAGGGCGAAGCGAGTTGAACGTGAAGGAGACGAAGTGAAGAGACGAGTGAGAGGGATCACTGCCAAATTTGGATCGGATCCGAACACAATGGCCGCCAAGCGTGGCTTTTGCTGAAGATCGAGGAGGAAGAAGAAGGCAGAGAGAGGCAAGGGGCTAAACAGTGGACTTGTACAGAGAACAGCAGGAGAGAAAAGAATAGAGAAGAAAGATAGTGATCGCGATGGTTGTCTCGATGACAAGATCCGCGAGCGATGTATCTCCTGCACTAGAGGAACGTCCGCATCGTCGACAAACAGAAATAGATTCTGCCTCTTCGTATCATCGGCATCAACGACCTACAACAATCGCTCCTCTTGATCACTTTTTCCAGCGGATCTTACGAGAAACTTGACTCGATTAAAACTTTAAGAAGTTCAACAACGAAGGTGACGCAAAAGTTACAAATTCGATCGATTTGGTTCAATTTCCAAAAACATGGAAATTTTCGTACTAATTTTGTGTTTGGATCGTCAAAAAATATCGTTTTATCGTCCTGAGGAAAACGTTGAATGGAAATCTTGAAATCTACTCAAGAAAAATATGAATTTCGTTGTATTCCAATGATGCAAATTTCAACGTCGTATCGATCGGCCTATTTCAATTTTTCCTCAACCCTCCGTAATCGGCAATTTGAAAATTTCGAATTGCAATTCAATAAATATGAAAATTTTGGATTTTAATTCTGTTAATTTGAAAGTTTTGAATTTTTATTCTATAAATTTCGAATTTTTCCAATTCTAATTCGATAGATTTGAACATTTTGCATTTTAATCGTTGCATCGATTGCCCAATTTCACTTTATTTAACCCTCCGTAATCGGCAATTTGAAAATTTCGAATTTGCAACAATTTAGAGTTTGCAACGTTGGGCTCCAACGAAAAATACGTGTTTCTATTAATTGATTGCTCAATTTCCAAAAGCATGGAAATTTTCGTACCAATTTTGTGTTTGGATCCCCAAAAAATATCGTTTTATCGTCCCGACCGAACATTGAATGAAAATCTTGAAATCTACTCAAGAAAAAACGGAATTTCGTTGCATTCCAACGATGCAAACATCGTGAGCAAGTTTTTAAACATTCCAGTAACTTTGGGTCATTAAAAATGACCAAAAACTTTATACCAATGGTGCTCGATCGAAACTGTGGACGAGCAAGTGCGACTGCAGGTCAAATGAGTAGAATTTCAATAAAAATCGAAATCTCTTCGGATTGATTTGGGATCGAGGTTCTAATGGGACTGAAAGTTGTCATATGGTCGCGTAATTACGGTGTTCAATTCGCCAGGTAGCACACACGTTGCTATTGGTATGATAACCGCACACGTGACAAGAATGGACGTTGAAAGATTGTCTCGCTCTCTCCATCGGGCTGACTGCGTCTCGCTGACTGCGTCTCATCCCATGGAGAGACGATCCCTCTCTCTCGCTCTCTCTCGTTGGCCTCAATCCATGAAGGGCAATTTACGAGGACGTGAGAGAGCGGTGGTCATGAAGCTTGCGGTCGTTGCTGCAAGCTCGTCGGAAGCGAAATTACCTACTCACCACTTCTGTACTGACACGCGGGCCTCGCTCTGTGGCGGAGGCAAACTATCAGGGAGAATTTGATAGAGAACACAGTGCGGTGCGCCGTATGTGAAACATCGACCGAGAGAGCATCAGCGCGGAGAGAAAGGTGGAGCGCATCAGCATCAGGTAAAATGTACAACGTAGAAGAGCAAAATCTTGTGGCAAGAGGGAGCGCATAATATCCAAATATTCGAGGTGTTCGTGTCTCGCGTTGGTGACTAAAATCCGATGGATGGAACGACACGGTGCGAGGAGCGCTGGGATGATATGGAGCTAGGGATGGAGAAAGATCATCCGGGGGATCGAATGCGAGAGACGCGGAGAGACGGAAAACCTTGTAATCCGAGGAGAGAGGAAATGGAGTCTGTGCGTGTGTATGTGTGCGGCGAATCGCGCGATGTATATGGAAAGGGCAAGAAAGTGAAGGACACCTGAAGGATTTCGAATGCTGAATCAGCCGAGGGACATGATCCGCGTCCATTGCTATTCATCATCACGGATTCGCGTACATGCAGCTCGCCGTTAATAATGGCAATCCCGAAGGGAATCCTCCTATGAGAGGCGGACGATTGAACGGTATACGCGCGGATACCTGATATCATCAACTAATTATTGTCCCAGTTCAAGGGAATCCAGGCCATCAACGACTCGCGGTAGTCAATCACTTCGGTCCACGATAATGACGCAACGTGGATATTTTGAAAATAATGAAACAACTTTTTTGCGATTTTCATGAAATCGCGAAATTCGCGGTTTATAAAGTTTCTGCATTCTTTTTAATCAATTGTTTTTTTTTCTAAAATTATATATTTTTAACCCTCCGTAGACACACATGGGTCTGGAGCGTCCTCCCGTTTTTTACTGTCCTTGGACTCGTTTAAAAAATCGGAAAAAATTCAGGAAAGTAGTTTTCGATCTATAGAAAAAGAGCCTGCACTGGGCGATGGATAAAAATTCTTTTCTATTATTGTTTTTAATAGTAATCGATGAGAAAAACGAGAAATTCACGAAATTCGTTTGAATCTGCTGGAAATTTATTTTTCTGTTTTTTTTTTACCCTCCGTAGACACACATGGGTCTGGGGCGTCTTAGCGTTTTTAAAAAATCGGAAACAATTCAGGAAAATAGTTTTGAATCTATAGAAAAAGATCCTCCACTGGGTGATGGATAAAAATTATTTTTTATTATTGTTTTTAATGGTAATCAATGAGAAAAACGAGAAATTCGCTTGAATGGGCTGGAAATTTATTTTTCTGTTTTTTTTTTACCCTCCGTAGACACACATGGGTCTCTGGCGTCTTAGCGTTTTTAAAAAATCGGAAAAAATTCAGGAAAGTAGTTTTCGATCTATAGAAAAAGAGCCTGCACTGGGCGATGGATAAAAATTCTTTTCTATTATTGTTTTTAATAGTAATCGATGAGAAAAACGAGAAATTCACGAAATTCGCTTGAATCTGCTGGAAATTTATTTTTCTGTTTTTTTTTTACCCTCCGTAGACACACATGGGTCTGGGGCGTCTGAGCGTTTTTAAAAAATGTGGAAAAAATCAGGAAAATAGTTTTGAATCTATAGAAAAAGATCCTCCACTGGGTGATGGATAAAAATGATTTTTTATTATTGTTATTTGATGGTAATCGATACGAAAAACGAGAAATTCACGCCATTCGCCGAATGGGCACCCCAGACCCATGTGTGTCTACGAAGGTCAAGGGATTTGGCATCGTTCAGGAATATAGTTGTCGATTTATTTGAGTAACTAACCGCACAAATGAACTGCACGAAGGGGCGAATGATGGTGTACAAATAATGCAGATCCGGTGACAGCGTCGTTTGTATTTATGAACAGTTGGTTGGTGAGCGTGAAATTTGAATGATTGTGGAAATGACAGACCGAGTAATAAAATAATGATGTAATACAATTTGCGGGAAATGGCAAAGCGCATATCGTTTGAAGGAAAATTTGAATAAGAGTAATGAATTTAATCTGATGAACGTGCATCGCTTTCCGCTGCTTAAATTCTCGAAATTTGGAACGCCAGGAAAAAAGGGAGAAAAGAGAATTTCATTCGTTGGGAGGTTGAAGTTTAGCAAATTAATCAGAATATCCTGTTGCAACAACTCGAAAGGTATTCATACAAGTTGTTCCGCAACATTGAAAGTGCAGGGGCTGGCTCGTGGACGCGTCAGATTATCGTTATATCATGGACGTAGTGGCAATAAAGTTTAAAACCGAGAACATCTCATGAAACTGCTCGAGCTTTCGAGAGTTGGCGTAAGAGACGGTGTAACGAGATGGAAGAGCTGCAGCGAGCTCGAGAGAGAGATGGAGGAGGAGGGAGAGAAAATGATTACGTGGGAGGGGCTTTCAAGATGCTGGCTGATCCTGACGGCTTTTGCTCTCTACAACCGAGGGTATCGCCGAAATGCTTCGAAACGAGCGTTGGAGCGCCATAGAGTACATGAGTAACATTTCCTTTGCTCTCTCTCCCTCCCTTCGCTCCTATAACTGTAGCCTATTGCCAGAGAAACTTTTTGAAGCTCTCTACCGACGAAGCTTGGCTCTCTGCAAAATCGTGGTTTTCAAGTCGACAATTTCACTTGCTGGATGCATTTTTTTTCGTTTTTTTCGCTTGGCTACTAAATCTGAATCGCTTTATCGATTAAACGGACAGAGTTCGTGGTGCAAAGTTTAATTTCCCGAGCGGCTACTAGCCCAATATCCGGTATTAAACGCAGTTGGCTGGATGCAAATATGGCGGTCAGCTCAGAAGCTCCGGATTGTTGACCAAACTACTTTTGCAAAAACACTACCCCTTGGATTGAATCAACACCTCGTTTCGCCCATTTTTCTCTCGACTCTCTTCGCAAATAGTCGAAACATCGCGATCTATTGATTTTCCTACACATCAGCAAAAAAAAGCCAATTCTGACGGTTTAAACGCGCTCGATCTATCGCGTGTGTGCAGAAGAAAACGAAAGCCAAGGTGCAGAATAACGAAAACTGAGGCAAATGATTTCTACATCTTTGGCAATGAATTCCTTTGATGCAAAAGACTTGAGCTAATTCTACGTGTACGTATTCGATAGGATTCTCTATGCTGTAGACGATCAATGCCTTTCAAGGTCTTTTGGAAGCTGCTCTGAAAAGCTGGTGAAGCGGTTTATAGGCAGTCTAAAGGTTTGTCGAATATGATGTTCGTCTTTTGTGGCAGGTGGTTCGCGTAGGTGCATTCGCCAATATTAAATATATCTATAAATCCTCATACCCCTCGATCCCTCAAAGCAACGAGGTGGACTCACATTTGCGTCCTACTAACTGGATAGGTGGGCGGCTACATGCTCGCGCAAATAGAGCGATGCGACTTATTCGCATCGACGTTCTATCGTTTGAATACAAGGAAAATTTATTTTTTATTCGTTATTTTCACAAGTAATTTCGTCGTAAAATTCCAACTCGTTGGAATTTTTACCTAAAAAAATTCCGTTTTCGAATGGCAAAGCAGACTGTCCCATTATCGTTAACAAATACTGTATGAAAATTTAAAGCTCTGCTATGAAAAATTGTCAGTTTCCGTTGCATTCCAACGATGCAAACTTCAGCATCGTTCATAGAAACTGGAGAAGAACATATTGGTCCCTTAAAATCGCACTCAAGTTCACAACGTTGAAATGCAACGAAAAGTATTTGTTTTTATCGCAAATTCGTTTAATTTTCAAAATTATTATTTGAGTCGCATATTTCTTTATTATTATTCATATTTTTGCTATAAAAAACGATTAGTTTCGTATCATTGGAGTACAAATTCTGCATGAAAATGTTTAGCTCCCAAAATGGTCAGTTTTTGTTGCATTCCAACGATGCAAACTTCAACATCGTTCATAGAAACTGGAGAAGAAAATATTGGTCCCTTAAAATCGCACCCAAGTTCACAACGTCGAAATGCAACGGAAAATATTTGTTTTTATCGCAAATTCGTTTAATTTTCAAAATTATTATTCAAGTCACATATTTTTTTATTATTATTTATATTTTTTGCTACAAAAAACGATCAGTTTTGTATCGTTGGAATAGAAATTCTGCATGAAAATGTTTAGCTCCCAAAATGGTAGGTTTTCGTTGCATTCCAACTGCATGAGCAAACTTCGAAATCGTAACATCCACAAAATATTGATAAAGAAAAAAATTAGTAACGAAATGAAAAAAATGGCATTTGGAGTTAGTAACCCCGAGGAATGAGGCACTCTCGTTAGCCACGATCGAATGCGTAGCAGTAAATCTGAAAAGGAGTTATCCTCGTGAATTAGAGGAACTGCAATATTCTCATAGGATTGCCATCCATATTTTGGAAAATCCTAATGATCAGATGATACGGGAGTTTGCGTAAATTTGGAGCTGGGTCTTGAGCCACTGAGGTACAATATTTAATGCATTAACCATAAGTTTTACGCTCCACATATGTGGAAAGTGGTGTGTAACCGTTTCATGTAACGCATACATGTGGCCAGTATATAAAGAGAAAGAGAGAGAGAGAAAATGGCAGACTCGAGAGGACGCCCGGCACTAGTTACACACTGCGATGGGCACGATAAATTCTGCAGGCCAAGTGTATCCAGAGCACTTCAAAGAGCTATAACCTACCCCTGTGTATATTCAAGCCGACATGCACCAGTATATTATTTATATACATACATAAGAGTAGCTAGGCGAAGAGATCCATAGATATATAACGAGGTTGTTCTTACGTGTTTGGCTGATGTACTTGGAGCTGGGTATATGTACAGCAGCATTGTGCCGAGTCGATGGATGAAGGTGGAGCTACTCCGTGGTGTATAGAAATCGGATGGTATGAAAAAGCTTGTTACGTGAGTTTAGCGAGAGATACGAAGCGGTTCGCGCGTCGTTTGGCGATGGAGACCGTCGAGAGGGAGCAAGAGAGAGAGAAAAAGGGGAAAAGTGGCATGTGGAGTTTAAATGAGAGAGATGAAAGGATGCAGGGAGATGAGCACATAGGGTCACCTTCGAGCACGCATGAACGCTCGCCCACCGAACAAACACGCAAAGGAGATTTTATTTTTAGTTCAATTTGTCGCTCGAATAAAATCATAAAGCCTGTATGACGCGCTGACAACATTGGAGATATAAATACAGATACAGCAGCAGGATTGCTCGCATGTACACGTGGCTATACATTTTCGTACTTGTATCACACATTGTTCCGACTGGGATTCTCGCCCTGGGGGCAAAGTCGTCCAAACGCCCGAGTGAACGAGGCAACAAACGCCCGATGCCTGCCTAACCCTGCCTATCCTGCTCTATGCCCTTTCCGCCCATTCAACTACAAGAAACACGTCCATGTGCTCCATAGAGAGCTATGTGTTGAGCACCAGGCTAGAGGAATCAGGCCATGCGAAGATTTTGCGATTGTTGCGCCACCCGATGTGAAACTATGTACTAGGGAGTCGATAGTCTGGTCGCCAACCCAGAGGACGTTGAGCCTGTTTCAGACCGACCATCTGAAAGCCTTTCTGCTTTTCAGCAGAAACTCTACCCACGAATTTGTCTACGTATCTCGGGGGCTGGTATTCAAAACCAGCCAGCACCGATATCGAACCTGGACCCATCATTCTACCCAGAAATCTCCGTATCAACGAATTTTCATGCCGCACATACGCGACTTATCTATGCATCAATATCGTACACATGTTGGTACACATCCCACGAATCTCCAATTCTCGAGGATTTCAACAAATTGACCGGGCAACGTGCAAATCGATGAGCTATCGTCACAACGCGCCCTGATTTTTCAACCTACCCCACGTGCGCATTGCTCACAATAGTCCAAACGTAAGCTTCCTCAATTCAGCGACAAAATATTCTTTCTATTTCACTTCTTTTTTTTTCTTTTCAACGGGACAATGTTCGTTGGGCATTTTTCCCTTGGCAACGTTCAAAAGACACAATGTCAACTGATTTCTGCTTTTGTTCAGTCGGTCTGGCAAAGTTAATGAGCTGGACAACCGAAAAGTTTGCGACTTTTTACATTTTTTTATTTATTTATCGAGAATTTGAATTAATTTGATTCTTTGCTTTTTTTTATCAGATTTGATGCCTCGACCTTTTATCAGTTCGATGTCCACATCGAATCGACGAATCATTTATATTGCACTGCGCAAACAGAAATTTCAATAAATCAAGCAAATCAAATTGCAAAAAAGTCGCGATTCGTCTATTTTTCTAATTTTATTAATATTTTTGGATTAGGAATCACGAAATCATGTGTATCGCGAATGCGGTTGTCTAATCTCTTGGACTGTCTCGTACAGGGCCACGGAAGCATGGCGAGTGAACGCATAATATGGGTTAGAATGCGAGCATCGAGGCGTGGCATTCGATAACAATGTTTGCCAATTCGACGATTCAGGATTATGCACGCAGGGACAATAATAGAGCGAAGGGTTGAATATTTAAAGAGGTATTTTAAAGGCAGGCAGCAGAGACTGCGGATTGAAACAAGCCAAAATTAAATCGGGTCAACGAGTCACCGCGCGAGCAGTATTGTCGAGTTCATCAGTGATAAAATATTATTCCTCATTTGTGAGAATTGTTGACAAGTCGAAACATCGATGTAATCAATGTACACGATGTTTAATTGTCAACTCCGGTTTACAGATTCTTGTTTCTTCGATAATCGTGTTATTTCATGCTTCTACGGATTTCCAACTTTAAAACCACTGCCCGAACATTAAATGACATCAAAAAATCGTTTTTTCATCAGAAATTGAAAGAAAAATGTCAAAATTTTCATAATGTTGAAATTTGCATCGTAAAAATGCAACGAAATCCATTATTTCATCTTTATTTTTCAAAGCATATCCAAAAATTCACATGCTGTGTCCATCCATGACAATTATTTGCAAACGAAAAACAGAATGTCAAAAAAAAATTGAGGCGATGACGAAAAACTAAAAATGGTGAGTGGATTAAATATTTTTCGTTGGCTCCAACGATACAGACTTCCATTTCGTCAAGTTACTGCCATTTTCATTAAAATATCAATGAAATATTACTACAATGCCTCCCAAAAGTATTTTTAAGCATAAAATACAATTTTTCGTATAAAATTTGCCTCCGAAGATCTAAAAATGGTGAGTGGATGAAATATTCTTCGTTGGCTGCAACAATGCAAACTTCCATTCAAGTTACTGCCATTTTCATTAAAATATCAATAAAAAATCACTACAATGGCTCCAAAAAGTATTTTTAAGCATAAAATACAATTTTTCGTATAAAATTTGCCTCCGAAGAACTAAAAATGGTGAGTGAATGAAATATTCTTCGTTGGCTCCAACGATACGAACTTCCATTTGAGTTACTGCCATTTTCATTAAAATATCAATGAAAAATTACTACAATGCCTCCAAAAAATATTTTTAAGCATCAAATCCAATTTTTCATATAAAATGTGCCTCCGAAGAACTAAAAATGGTGAGTGAATGAAATATTCTTCGTTGGCTCCAACGATGCGAACTTCCATTTAAGTTACTGCCATTTTCATTAAAATATCAAAGAAAAATTACTACAATGCCTCCAAAAAGTATTTTTAAGCATCAAACACAATTTTTCATATAAAATGTGCCCAAGACTCTTTGTAGCGACTGTGTGTTTGCTCAAATTCTTTAGAGAGACGAAATGGTACCAAAGAACTGTGTCATGATAATTTTTTACCCTATTTTTTCGCTATGTAGCGAAGCTCGTAAATTTCCATGGTTCAAAGTCGAAATTACTCTGGATTGGAATAATGACGTTTACGTATGTGTGTGTCCATGGACATGGACCATAATTAAGCTTAAAGAGGATATTGGAGGACTTGGTATCCTGAATGATATAAATATTGACAAGCCATATAATTAGTCAACTCGAGTATTTACGTTTCATCCCCGAACGACCTTCCTTTTGCACACCATGGGAACGCATATGCATTTCCATGGTATACAATGATCATTTCAAAAGAATATTCATCAAACTCGTGGTCCCCAGGCCGGATTAATTAAAGGGATAAATTAATGAAGTTGGTTACGATCGCGCGATATAAACGCAAATCGCGCTGCGATTTTGGGAGCTTCTATACATTTCGATAGAATTCTCGTTGGAATTTGGCTCTAATTCGCATAATCATTGTGAAATCGTTGCTAAACGCGAAAACGCTGCCTATGAACTGATTTTTATTCAGAATTCAAGATCCCGAGCATTTTTCCAAAATACCGAATTCGTTTTTTGTTTGAATGAAAAAAACAATTCTAAATAAAATTCGAAAACCGCGTTTTTCTCATGATGTTGAAGTTTGCAACGAAAAATGATTCTTTTTATTGAAGATTTGTTCAATTCCCAAAATCGTTGACATTTTTCGAGAGGATTTACTTTCCGGGTCGAAAAAACTGATCGTTTCATCGTCCTAATTATACTCTGCATTTTGATAATGAAATTTGCTGCAGAAAAAAAGAAGTTCGTTGCCTTACAACGTCGGAAACTCGCAGCATCATTTTTTCTTCATCATTTTTATTTAAACACATTCCTCCTAGTCCTGGGCAACGAAAACTTTGGAATAACAATCGAGAAGGTTTTCCTCTCGGGTCGCTCGCAGCCTTAAAGGGTTTTCGTGACTTATGGTGAAAAAAATGTCACAAGAAGATGCAGAATGAGAATTTTCATTGATTACTGGATTTTGTACATTCGCGTTCGTTGGGTGTATGCGCGTGACGTCTGGATTCACGGAGCGCAAATTGAAATCAATAAGCCGATTATTATTGGCACTGTGTGTCGTGCGCGTTGAACGACGGAGACTACACTGCTCCGACTCGATACGCTCTGACGGCTGGAATGAGTTTTCCTCGATAACTCTACGTACCAACACACACCGGAGAATAATGTCCTACATAAACACAACCCTCCAACTGTAAACACGGTTAGCAACCATATTAGATTCTCTGCCCTTTGAAGAGAGTCGAGTCTAATGGATGGAAAATAAGGCGCAATCAACTCTGCCATTGTTTCCAACTCGCTTTTCCACTTTTATAAACAATAAACAATTCATTCCATTCCAACTTTTAATTCGCCATGAAAAAGAAGCTGGAGGACATGATTTTTTGGATTAATATTGACAATCGAGAAGATTGTTTCGAATCTAAATTTTCACGTTGACCTGCGTTTGCTAGGAAGGCTGTAAGAAGTATTGAAAAACTGTAAAGTTGTTTTTTGACGATGAGGTTTTTAAATTGAAAGATAAAATTAGAAAATCGAACGAAAAAATTGAATTCTTTGCACGAAATAATTCGCAGATTGATATTTGATGGAAAAAAGTTTCAAAAATAAGAAAAACGAAGATTTAGTCTCGCTTCTAGAGTGCAGTCTTATTTTGGAAACTTTTTTCCATCAAATAATCAATGTGCTAATTATTTTGTGCAAGGGATTCAGTTTTTTGTTTTTTTCTTTTTATTTTATTTTTTAATTTAATGATCTCGTCGTCTGGGAAGGAACTGCAATGTGTGTCTGTATCGAAGGAATGCGAAATATATTTCGAACCTCGATTTTTATCAAAAAAGAAATAAAAATTATTGTTCGAAAATGTATTTCTTTGAAAATTTACATTTTCCCAAGTAAATATTGCTCAAGATTCAAAATCGTCCTGCGCCACTATACCGTAACAGTTATTTTTCCGCTTGAATTCTCTGCGTGTGGCAAAATACAAATTGTACGAATGCCGGGGGTGTTTGGAGAGAGAAATACAAATTGGTCGACAGCGCGACCACGAGCCAAGTCGAAGAGCGTCGACAGTTTGTAAACAGTGACCAATATACCGGGCCGAGAATCCAGCGTTATTGAAACACATTCCATGTGCCAGTTGACTACTTTACGAGAATTATTGAAACAGGTAGAAAGCCAAAAATGGTTTTTGTTCATTTTTAGCAAATTTTCTACTAAAATTTAAAAAAAAGACAATAAATTCAAAACTAAAAATCACAGACGACGAGATTTTAGTTCGTCCTTTCAGAGACTCACTTCCGGGGCGAAAATAATTGAAAATTTGTCAATAGTTTTGATTGAAAAAATACAATGGATGGAAAAAGGAAAATGAAAAGTTTGGAATTGTGTGCAGTCTGCAGAAAATAAAAGATAATCGAATCTCATTGCGCGGAGTGACAGTCCATCGATACGAAGGGAAAAAAAAATGCTTTTTGTTTTGTTTTTCTTGCTGCTAACCAAAGTTTTCACACCCTCGATGAGACTTTGTTGGCTATCCCGAAGTAATGCTTGTGTTGGCTCGTGCAAAGTACAAAAATGGGACAAAAAATGGGACGTTTGCCGGATACGTGGAACGAATTGATAGAAGAGAAAAATCGTGTTTTGCACTGGAGTTCAGAGATACTCGCCAGAGTCGACGACAATATCAAGAGCGAGGATATTTTTTTGATGGACTATGACAACGCCAGAATCGATGCCAAAGTTGATCGATGGATTGCGAATCAAAAGCGCAAATGGGACGATGCGCAATCCAAGTTTTCGCCTAAAAACACGAGGAATTCTCTAGAGAGTGAAGTTGCCGAGGTATAAAAATTTGGCGAATCCGTCAAAACGAAAAGCCACGCGAACTTTTTTGCTTGGAAATTTTTTTTTCCCACACAATTTTTTAATTTTTTATTAGTCGCGAGTCGATACGAACGAAATGCAAGAAAATTACGATTTTTAAATCTGCATCGTTGGAATGCAACGAAAAATATAATTTTTATTTATTTTTTTGATAATTATTGGACTCGTTTGAATTTTTCTAATGAATTTACTTTACGAATGGCAAAGAAAACTTTCTCGTTATCGTCGACAAAGACTGTATGAAAATTTTGTGCGATGGTATAAAAAATCACGAGTTTTCGTTGCATTTTATCGATGCAAACTTCAACATCGTACGAAATTTCATTTTTTTCAGTTTTTAAAATTAAAATTTCGATTTTTCCGAATGAATTTTTCGTTATTTATATGGAAAATGGAAATTATGAGTTTCTCGTTTATTTCCAGATTGCCGACGACCTCCGACACAAAATGAGAAAAGACTATCAAAGCGCGTACGCGGAAATGAAAAAATTTACAAAGATTATCGACGTGATGGGGATCGAAGAGCGAGAATTGCACTCGGAAGTGCAGAGTCTCGAAATCGTCTGTGCGCATGATCCAAAATTATTAATAACCAAACTTGGACCGTTGAGAAAAAAAGTGTTTGCGAATCTTCGTCAATCGGAGAAAATGGGCTTCCGGGAGAAGAAGCTGAGGACGTCGTTCACGAGAAAGGTGAAAAAAAAGTTTTCGTTTCCATTGAAATTGACGACGAAAGAGATTTTCAAAAAATCGTTGAATCGAATTTTCGCAAGGGTCGAAAATTTTTGTAAAAATTCGTTAACCACGAGCTCGTCGATTTTTCTGCATCTGAATTTTTGTTTCCTTTAGATTTACGACATCGATCGAAAATACATCGAAGAATGTGCCACGAGAATCGACAAACTGGTGAAAAATTTTGATCAATCCAACGGCAGCCCCGGACGTTAAAAAAAATGGAGAAAAAAAAAGCAGGATCCGTGTTTTTCGTGAGTGTTTGATTTGTCAATAGAATTATTTATTTAATTAATTTAAGGCTCGAGATAAACGATGAGAAGCGATGACCCAAGGAGAAAAACTGAAATCGCAAGGCGAGACGACAACGCTTCGAGAAAATTTTGCGCCTCGATGAGAAACCGTGAATTTACATTAATCGAGCGCGAGTATCAGGAGAGCAGAGCACCAACGTTCTCCAAGTACAAACTTCGCACAAGTAGCTCTCGCGGGGCGAACGTAAAGAAATTGCTGGTTCGAAGGCCTGCGACGATCCCAACAGAACGTTCCTTCCAATTTTGCCCTAATTAACGAAGCGATACCAAATGAACTTTTATACGAACACGTCGTGTGTGTTGATCTGATTAATTTTAAGACCAATGACTCTCGAGTCTCCATATTATTATGTACCGAAACGAAATGAATAAAAAAATGAATTTTCCGAAATAAATTTCATTCGCTTCAACATTATTGACGATTTTCAAAATCCTGGACGCGTCACTCGTAATTTTTTCATTTTATTTTCCCATTTTTACGATTTTTTAGTGTTTTCTCAATAAAATTTGTTTTAACAACTTTTTCCGGCGCGAATAACCGCATCAATCAATTTCTCTCGACTCGATATACCAAACCCAAGAAAATATCAAGTTTTAACGATTATTAACGCAATATTGAAGTTCCCATGATGGAAATTTATCGAAATCGTAAATTTCCCTTCCGGAGAGTCGAGAGAGTGTAAATATACCGTGAATTTTGCTCTCGTATCTCGAAAATCTATTTATCGAAGCCCGGAGTGCAAAATCGCCAGAAAAAAAAATGGCGAACGTTGGAAAAATAAAAATAAATGAAAAAAACTGAAAAATTCAACGTCGCGTTCCAACCTCGCGAGTAAAAAAATCGTTTGACCGAATTTTCGGTGTTTTCCAATATTTCAAAAAGGCGTAAACCACGTTTTCGAAATCTAGAGAAAAAAACAAAAAGAATTCGAGCATCGAATCGTTTTGAATCCGTGAAAAAAAAAATTAAAAAAAAAATAAACATTTTTACGGAAATTCTGTAAAAACACGGAAAACAAGAGAAAGACTTTGGTCTGTTTACATAAAAGTCGTTCGAGAACGAAGAACGTAAGCACGACACGGTCGCGGTGCTACATCGCTTTCTGGAGATTCACGTGTACACACATATCCGAGTGTTTTCTTTACAACGACGAGTGTCTCGCGAATCTCTCGTCTCCCCCCACCATGTAATACAGCACAAAGTATAACGCTCGTACGTAAACGTCTCGGCCGCCACGTTGTTGGGGTAGGCCTCTCTCGGAGACTCCTACCATCAGGAGTTCAGGAGATGGCAAGAATATCAAGAGCACTCTCGCGCTGTCTCGCGTACCGGCTGCGCCGCGCGTACGCGCCAAATTCCGCGAGAATTCCCGTTTCCCGCCATAACCCTGTCGCCATGCGATTTCGACTGTTTTTTTAATCGAATTTCCGTTCCATCGAGTTTTTACTAATAATTTTCGCGATTTTTATTTCAATTGAATCGAAAGATCGAGAATTTTGTGATTTTTCAAGGTCACGTGACAAAACATCGAGAAAAATTTCAAAATTTTGACCATTCTTTCGATTTTCATAACCTCGAAGTTTGAGGAAGTAAAAATTGGAAGGAATCTTGTTGAGAATTGACGAGATTTCGAATTTTATCGAATTTCCGTTCCATCGAGTATTAAAATCGAGAATTTCATGATTTTTCAATGTCACGTGACAAAACATCGAGAAAACTTTCAAAATTTTGACCATTCTTTCGATTTTCATAACCTCGAAGTTTGGCGAAGTAAAAATTGGAAGGAATCTTGTTGAGAAGTGACGCGATTTCGAATTTTATCGAATTTCCGTTCCATCGAGTATTGAAATCGAGAATTTCATGATTTTTCAATGTCACGTGACAAAACATCGAGAAAACTTTCGAAATTTTGATCATTTCTTCGATTTTCATAACCTCGAAGTTTGGCGAAGTAAAAATTGGAAGGAATCTTGTTGAGAAATGACGCGATTTCGAGTCTGCTTCGTGAATTGCTCGAATTTTTGACAATTTGTGCGCAAGTGTGAAAAAAGCCTCGCGGGGGAACAACGTGGTCGCGGAAAAAAAGGGAGAGCGTCTCGAGCGATAGCAACGGCGTTCGTAAGCGCCTTGTCGATACTAGGAGCTCAGAACTTCGGAGAAACAGAAGCTCCCGAAACATCAACACAGACCGCTGACCCGATTCAAGTCTCGACAATCTAGCGGCCCTCGCGAATGCGAATTGTAAACACAAGATGAAAATATTGCTGACTACGAAAAAAGTAACCTCACAAAATCCTCGTGCTTCTTCGTAAACACGCATAAAACTTCGCGAGCGTTGGAGAAAATGCTTCGAAACTGATTTTCGATTTTCCGAGAGAAAACAAACGCAAAGTGGCGCTTGTTTTGTCTTGTCGCTAGAAAAACAGTCGAAAACTTGACTCGTTCGATTCGTAAGATTTGAAACAATGACGACGAACGGCGTCACTGCTCGGTCGTTCGATTTTCGTTCTTTTTTCGGGCAAAACGACATTTTTTTCAATTTTGTCGCCATTTTCTTGGCTCACGAGATCGCTCGATCGTGACAACGTAAAAATAAGACGGAATTTTGGGTTAAAACTGGGAAACATCGAAATTGCATCACGTGCCGAAGGCGACGCGAAGCCCGCTGCGTGGAAACATGTTCGGTAAAGGGATTTAGGAAATAATTTACCTTTATCTTGTTGGAAAGGAATCCGCTCGTTGTTATTCTTGGAGATGGAATCGTTCATGAGCTCTTGAACATGTAGGAGAGGCTTGGGACAGGATTTGCTTGAGAAAACAACAAAAAATTGTCGTACTGTTGCGCGGGCCGAACAGGACGCTGCGAGAGCCAAGCAGGAACTCCGAGTGGAAGCGGACGCCGGATGTGGAAGGCCGGCGGGGTGGCAGCGCGCAGGCGCGGGTGCGCGCGCCGATCGGAGCGTCACAGGTCGGTGGAAAGTGGAACTTTCTCCAGACACATATATATATGTGAATACATTACCGAAGCGATGAAAAATATGAAAAAGAAAAAATAGGACGAAATAATTACCAAAAAATACGAAAACAAAACAAATATTTCGTTGGCAATTCTCTCGAGCATCTCCATTTTTATTTCGCGTTAAAAATTCGATTTTTCATTTTAATCACGACTCGAAATCTCGTTATTCTTCAAATCTCACGATTCGATCATTTCAATTCAATCTTTTGCGGTTTATTAATCACGGAATCATAGTTATTTTCATTTTTTAGGGAAAATCGTCGGAATCACTTACTCCAAAACGACAGATAAAATGTTAAGGCTTCATTTTGTATCTCCTTCAATAGCCGTGATCGTCTAGTGGTTAGGACCCTACGTTGTGGCCGTAGTAACCCAGGTTCGAATCCTGGTCACGGCAATGTGCAAACATTGTCACGGTGAAGGATTTTTTTTTAAATTCCTGAACAAAAAAAATTGCAAAATCAATATTTATGAAGTTTTGTACTTCCTAATCGATAATTACGTTTCAAAATAATGAATTTAATTAGCTGGACGCTTTTTAATTAGCTCAGGAAATTCCACGCGAACGTACGTTCGCATACGTTTCCATTCAACGATTTTGGGAAATGAAATTAACTCGAAAATTCAACAGCTTTGCCGAATAAATCGACATCAGCAAAATTAGTATTTTCTGCATTAATTATTGTGGCGCGGTGCGGACGTTTTTATTGAGAAATTTCAGTCCCTCTTCACGTTTGTAATTTATAATTGCGTCAATTCGTGAACAACGAGGAGCTCGACAGTCAGCAAATTCCTTGCAGCTTTCAGCTATAAATCACAATCGCATCTTCGACCGCGAGCCAGTGCATTTCGTTTTTCATTGCAAACAACACCCTGAAAACTAAATTTCGTTGGAAACACATCGATATTTCGTTCGATACGTTCGACTAAACATTTTTTTTCAAAAATCCCAAAAATTGTGTCATCGCAGCAAGAAATATTCTAGAAAATCTCTTCGGAAGCAAATTCTTGTCGTTTGAATCGTAAATTTTGCTGACGATTCCGTTAGCAACCAAATTTACTGCAAAAATATCGAAAATTTTGAAATTATCAAAAAATATTTAGTTTACAGTGTTCAACAAAATATCGACGATTTTTAACGAAATTTCATTTCCAGTGAAAGTTTCTAATAATCGAGGAAATTCATTATTGATCGAAGAAAAGTTTAAAGAATATTTTGAAGTTTTTTTTTGTTTTCGATGAATTAAATCGACGCGATTCTCAATAAAAATGTTTGGGAGTAAAGCGTTTTTATTGTTTACAGTCTTTTTAGCAAATGCAGGTGAATGTGAAAATTTCGACGTGAAATAATCTTCTCGATGATCAAAATTAACCAAAAAATCTTGCGTTTCCAGTAAATCCGGAGATTATAATTGCCAGGGATGTCCAAACTTGTGTGGATCTCTGCGCGAGCTGCGGAGGAGCTTCGAGCTTCGAGGAGCAAGTCTGTCGTTGTCGTATCCCCGGGAACGATGAAAAAGCCTCCGAGTGCATGAAACACGTGCAAAAACAACAAAACGAAAAATTGAAGCTGGAACTATTGGGCGATCGAGAAATAAGTAACCGAGGGACACGATGCTGTCCGTTCAAGTCGAAGAAACAAATGAGATCAAGTACGTTAATCAACGACAACGAAAATCTCATCGAATTTTTTTTCGATGATCATTTTTTTTCACCTTTTTTTTGGCTGTTAATTTTTTTTCCGCAGCTGACGTAGACCGAGTGATAAAATATTTCGTGAACGGTGGCCCTACCCGGGGAATACGAATGTTCGGTAACGCGCAAGAGGATTGTGAAAAGAATGGAACGACGAGTCGAGAAACGAGTGAATCGCCAGCTGCATCTGTTGTGCCTGAGCAAAGCGTCGAGCTAGCCAGCGACGAGTCTGGAGAAGGAACCGTCGAACCCGACGCGATGACCGAAGTAGAAATTCCCACGACGCTCAGCAGCTCCGAAGAAATCGACGAGATTGATAATCTTCATGAAATTGAACCTCGATTTTTTTTGCGTTACCAAAACCGAGCGCTGAGCAGTTTGCCCCAAGTTTTCATCGCGATTCCACAAGCTCTGGCCACTGCGGATGTTGCTCCTTCTAACGGAGGACAATACTCTTTTCTAAGCGTCTCACAACTTCCTAACAGTTTTGCAAGACCCCGGTATCCGTATTTACTGAGTGCTGCTCCTTCCCTACCTTATGGGCTTCGTTCCGAAGAGGCAATCCAGATTCACGTCCCTGTGAATAATCGAGAACACATTGTGAGTCGACCAAGCATTTTTGTCAAAAAAAACGAACAAAAAATTCAATTCGGCATTAAAAATCGTCGGAGACTCCAAATTTTAAAAATAATCACGTTCACGAATGTTAATTGAAAGAAACAAAAAGACGAGTCGAGTGGAACGTGGAATTGACGAGTAAATAACGTTCTGCTCGATTTTTTGAATTAATAACTTTTTGTTCTCATTTTTTATGTTTTTCTTTTTCGAATGGATTGTGAATTTTCTTCAGGATGCTGTCACGCAAGGTCAGCTAATAAATCCATACCTAGAAGTCCCGAATGCGTTGCTGGCTGGACCTCGAACACCATTTCCTTATGAATTCTTGTTGAGAGCTCCGCAATATGATGCTGCGTTCAGATCTGTCGAGCCTCGAATTGGCGATGCGTGGAAAACGGCAAGTTGTCTAAGAATTTTTTTTATCTTGACGTTTTATTAGCTTTCTGGAAAAATACTTAAAAATCTGCTGACCAAATGACGTTGGGATAGAAATTTCTGTCTCCCTCATAGCTTTGTGGTGAAAACAAAAATTAGATCCCTCCAGAAATTCCTGCAAAAATGGCGATGTTCTCGAAAATTGAAAAAATCAAAAATTCACTATTTTTTCCCATTTTTTCGATTATTAAAATTTCGTTTGCATGTTCAGTTTCAAAGCTTCGACGATGCGAACTTCCACACGATTTCCAAATGAATTTTTTGCCTCGAAATTGCGTCTCTGGACACTCAAATGTTCGTTTCCACAGACGGATGAAAAATTGACGCCTGCAGAAGCTCAGAAATTTGCAGAAACACCGTCTCCTCTGCACGAAGTCATTGCCCAACAAAATCTGCTTCTCCACGCACTGAGCGAACGCTTGCACGATTATGCGTCCGCCCTCGAAGAAGCTTCTCAATCCGAATAGTTCAGCAATCCTTTTGAAGTTTCAAAAGCTAATCGACAATCGGCAATGGAAAATGAGGAATTCCGTTGGCAATTTTTGCCTCGATGCTTGAGCCAATTTCCGCAAAATTCTTACTCAACTTATAGAAACGAGAGAAACACTGTGAGGGAAGGAGATTAGTGACTAACAACAAGTTTCAACTTGAAAAACTGAAACTTACGAATTTTTCAATATTTCGTGACAAATATATTTTCAGGATTTTTTTTATACCAGCTTTTTTACCTTTGTTCATAAATATCTATGAATAAAAACGACATTTTACTTTTAAGACGTATTTCCTTTTTGCATTATGCTTTTGACGACGTCTCGGTTACTTTTATTTGCAACGTCGGAATGCAACGAAAAATATTTGTATTTATTGACGATTCGGTTAATTTACGAAATTATGAGAATTTTGGCTCGATTATTGTCGCTACACTTTGCATCTGGAGCTTGAGCTTTACCAAAGAAAGAAAAGAGTTTCGCTGCATTCCAACGATGCAAAATTCAACGTCATTGGCTTTTGATGCACGAACCTCAAAAAAGTTCATTTGAAAAAGTCTGGATGCAGCTTTTTAGTATTTTGATCAAAACAATTGGGGAATTTTGTTCAAATTCTTTGTAACGTGTGAGAAAAATGCATTTTTACTAATTAATTTATTGAATAAAATGAATTTATGAAAATTAATTAGAAGCTAATTAATGAGAATTAGAAAAACGATAATTTTTCCAATTTCCTTAAAGAATTTTCTCATGTATTCTCAAGAATAGTAAAAACATTCCATGGTTAAAATTAATATTGTTTATTTATTTCATCGCCTCCCTTTGCCTTTTCCTTTTTTGCTCGACGAGCTGGAAGGTTGTTGCGCGGATTGCTCCGCCGTCGACTGTTTTCCTTGCCGAGTCTTGAGATTGGGAATGGTTGTGCCGAGGTGCAGAAGAATGGAGTCTCGCGTTGGGAACGAGGGATGGACCGGCGTGCCGTCGTCGTTTTTTAATTGGACTCTTATCCGGCCTCTGTAGAGAACTTCTTTGCTTCGCTCCTTCGGGTGCAGTTTGTTTTCTACGCCGACTTTGAGTCCGGCGGCTATGAGAACGTCGCGAATCTCTTGGTGCGTGGGATTTTCCACGCACTTGTCTTTGCTCAGTTTTCTACCTTCTGCCAAAGTTCTTTTGCTGTTTAAATATATCGGGTAAATGGAAATCCATCTGGACAGGAAATGAAAAACACGTACGTCAGTTTCGATTTTTTGGAATTTCGCTTCTCGCGAAAATGCTTCGAAAGAATTGAGATCGAATGAGAAAGATTGAACGAGAAAACGTTTACGTATGAGAAACAACGAGACACGAAAGTTATTTGACGATTCTGTCACTCGCCCTTCTCGAGACAACTCGTGTCAACATAACAAACACAGTGGCAATGACAGATTTGAGGTTATGTTGCCATATGGAGCACGAATATACGAAAGCAATGTTTTTATTTGTGCGATTCTTATGGCAATGGAATATTCGAACGAAAAGCGAATTATTTGGCCTTGATTCACTTTTTTTATCGCGATTGATTGTCAGAAAATTACCTTTCTCTGTCGCTGTGCTTCTTCGATGGATTCCACGCGAGCGCCATGACTGCGACAATGCGATGTACTGGCTGACTCAATTGAATGTTCCTAATCAAATGATCAATCAAACTCAGGCATGTCTCTGGAAGTTTGTCATTCGTATGAGTAAAAAAAGAATCAATCGAATAAAACGATCGAGTCACTGAAACATTCGCTTTCGAAGTATCATTGAAATCTGATTCCCCGTTATTTAGATTCCCGATAAAGTTGTTGAGATTTTGGTGTCGAACGAAAAAAAATGATTTCGTGGGCTCGTCCGGGATTTGAACCCGGGACCTCTCGCACCCGAAGCGAGAATCATACCCCTAGACCAACGAGCCAGATAACCAATAAGTCGAACATGTTTATGAAATCCAAAGGGTTAAATTCCTACCCAAAAAATCAACAAAAAACAATATTAATTCACTCACGATGTCGAGTTCGTACCAAATACTCAACAACAACGTAATCACAAAACTAATCACAATTCCCACACGACGTTTCATTGATCGATGTCTTTACATTCGATCGATCGATTCCTCTCAATTTTTCTCAATAATTCAAATTCCAAAAACTTCGTTCGACAGTTCGATGCGTTGACACTCGTTTGGGTTTGTTTTGTTTGAAAAATTCTTAAAAATTAGGACAATTGTCCAAAAAATAAAAAATAAAAAACATGACTTTGCTATTGTTGTCAATAATATTTTTAAGTTCACACAGTTTAGCGTTTATTACGATGCTCGTATGTAAGATGAATATGAAAGGTCAATGTAATCGATACTGATTAACAATTAATAGTATAAAACTGAGATTTGAGCAAAAGGTTAATTACTGATAGACAAAGACTCTAATGAGCTGTCGTGGTTTTTGAGAATATTCTCCTTTGATGTCTCCCAGACGAATGTGTCGTTCGAGACTTTTGACCCGAACTCCTCGATCGTCTTCCACTCTTCCCCCGCTCCAGGGATAGAGCCACGGGCCTCCCGATACGTCCAGAGTTATCGATGTTTATCCCTGGACCCTAAACATCTAGCCTAGCGTCAAATTGCCAAGTGCGTTTTCGTGGAATGCCCACTTGACGAGAATATATCGATGACTTCGCTATATTTTTTCTTTCTCCTCGCGGCTGGGATGAAAAATATTTGAAGAAATGCATTCGGGCAACTTTGGGTTTGGGTCGAGGAATGATAAAACGTACACAATAGTTTAAACTTCAATATTTCAATTTATTATTCAATCGGTAAGGAAAAACCGTCTCTGTAGCTCGACGATCTCAAAGGGACTGAAAAGGTCGCGTGGAACAAAGCCCTTGAAGGTCTTGCATCATTCCTAGCGAAGGAAGAACTCTCTGTTTCTTTTCTGTGCATTGTTTACATTTACTCGTGGCCTCGATCGATCCCTCGTCGTCCTTTGTAACAAAATGATTGCGATGCTCTCACGAGACTGAAAATAAGACTCGCTGAGCTTGAGCAAAAGTTTGCAAGATTTTGTTTGGAAAATACAACATCAAAGAATGATGCACATCGGGAAAGAGTTTTAAACAAACATCCACAGCAGCCAGTTAATTCTTTTTCGCCAGACACAGTTATTCGGCTCAAGTTTAACAATGAAAATCAGCAGTTAAAAGTTTCACTATCGAAACTCATTTCACAGGTGAATAATCTCAAGATTCAACTTGTTAATTAATCGCGCCACAATAGCTCGTTGAAGCTGCGATATAATGAAGCGATGGGATAAGGAAAATTAAACACAAATTCGATGAGCCATTGGTACCAGCTTGTAGCTTGGATCGTATTTATTTCTTCAGACAGGCAGTTGTCTTCGTAGCGAGTCAAAAATCAGTCATTGGTTAGTCCACGAATAAAAAAAAAAAAAAATCAGGAGAAAATCGCACACGAAAAGTTGGGTGACAATTTTTTCGAATTTCCTCATTGACTGAAGTCAAATTTATGTCCAGCTCAGATCATTCGATCGAGAAATCGTGTTAATTCAATTTTGACAAGAATTATTATAACTGCATCGAGTTTGACACAAAGTTTGGGTTCGTTGTTCTAAAAAAATGCTTCAGCATTTTTTAAAAATGGCTTGGATCTCGTTTATTTCTTCAGACAGGCAGTTGTCTTCGTAGCGAGTCAAAAATCAGTCATTGGTTAGTCCACGAATTAAAAAAAAAAAAATATTCAGTAGAGAATCGCACACGAAAAGTTGGGTGACAATTTTTTCGTATTGCCTCATTGACTGAAGTCAAATTTATGTCCAGCTCAGAATATTCGATCGAGAAATCGTGTTGATTGAATTTTGTCAAGAATTATTATAACTGCATCGAGTTTGACACAAAGTTTGGGTTCGTTGTTCTGAAAAAATGCTTCAGCATTAAAAAAAAATTGCATTTTATGGCACGAACTTATTTTCTGTTGATGAGGCTTGTAAAAATCGAGTTTAGAACGTGGCAAATGTGCTGATTATTTTCAACGAGGGCGATAACAATTGCATCCTACATTTTTATGGCTAGGCTGATTTTTTTATGGGTGTGATAATGCGAGCTTTGCGTTGGATGCATTGACTTTATGGTGCGTGCTCGAATACTATCGATGTTCGAGTTTTCTCGAAAACAAGAGACAGTCATTCGAAAAACGCCAAAATCGCTGTCCCACGATTTTGAAGGGTAATTTTTTTCGTTCGGGATGTCCGAGCCTAAAATTGGAGTAAAAATTTCTGCGTCGAGTTTGTGATTGACAAGAATTTCAAAATTTCTCTGAAATAATTAATTTCGACATNTGTAAAAATCGAGTTTAGAACGTGGCAAATGTGCTGATTATTTTCAACGAGGGCGATAACAATTGCATCCTACATTTTTATGGCTAGGCTGATTTTTTTTATGGGTGTGATAATGCGAGCTTTGCGTCGGATGCATTGACTTCATGGTGCGTGCTCGAATACTATCGATTTTCGAGTTTTCTCGAAAACAAGAGACAGCCATTCGAAAAACGCCAAAATCGCTGTCCCTCGATTTTGAAGGGTAATTTTTTTCGTTCGGGATGTCCGAGCATAAAATTGGAGTAAAAATTTCTGCGTCGAGTTTGTGATTGACAAGAATTTAAAAATTTCTCTCAATTAATTAATTTCGACATCGAATCGTTTTTTTTTGTGGAAAAAATAAAACGAAAATTCATTTTTTTCATGTCAGAAAATTGATTGGCAGAGAGTGCGTTGAAAAACATGATTCTCAACATGATTGCGATCTTCTTCGTGATTTTATTCCGGAACGTTGACGCTGGAGCTTGTCTCGGGAAAAGTACATCCGAATCGGAAGACCGATGCACGACGAACGTTGATCGAGAAGGTGAAATTGGGGTCGCGAACAGGTAAACAAAAAAATTGATTGGCTCGGAAACATTATTTTTTACACATTCGAAAGAATAATATTATGGACGTTTTTAGGCTGGGACATGATTCGGAAAGCTGGCACTTTGGATATCAGAATTTGCCGGAATGGGGACACCATTATCCTGAATGCAATGGCAGGAAACAGTCTCCCATTGATCTTCGTTCGGACTCGATGACGAAGCTCAGAGTCGAGGAGCCTTTCGCGTGGATCGGATATTATAGAAGCCCTAAAAATATGACAATTGTCAACAATGGTCATACTGGTAAAATCTTGAAACAGTAAAAATGGTTTTTGTTGTTAAAACGATTGATTGAAATTTTTTTTGTTACCCTTAGTAGACACACATGGGTCTGGGAGACCCATTTAGCGAATGGCGTGAATTTCTCGTTTTTCGTATCGATTACAATTAAAAAACGATGATGAAAAATAATTTTTATCCATCAACCAGTGCAGGCTCTTTTTCTAAAGATCCAAAACTATTTTCCTGAATTTTTTCCGATTTTTTAAACGAGTCCGAGTACCGTAAAAATTGTGGGGCACCCCAGACCCATGTGTGTCTAGGGAGGGTTAAAGGAAAAACAGAAAAAGAAATTTCCAGCCCATTCAGCGAATCGCGTGAATTTCTCGTTTTTCGTATCGATTACAATCAAAAAACGATGATAAAAAAGAATTTTTATCGATCAACAAGCGCAGGCTCTCTTTCTAAAGATCGAAAACTATTTTCCTGAATTTTTTCCGATTTTTTAAACGAGTCCGAGTACCGTAAAAATTGTGGGGCACCCCAGACCCATGTGTGTCTAGGAAGGGTTAAAGGAAAAACAGAAAAAGAAATTTCCAGCCCATTTAGCGAATCGCGTGAATTTCTCGATTTTCGTATCGATTACAATTAAAAAACGATGATAAAAAGAATTTTTATCGATCAAACAGTGCAGGCTCTCTTTCTAAAGATCGAAAACTATTTTCCTGAATTTTTTCCGATTTTTTGAACGAGTCCGAGTACCGTAAAAATTGTTGGGCACCCCAGACCCATGTGTGTATAGGATAGTGCATCTACGGAGAGTTACCAAAGCTTGGTAAGTTTTTTGCCGAAGTCTACGATTGTTTTTACTATCTCGCGGTTACAGTGCAGATTGACGGCTATTGGGACGATGAAAATACACCGTATCTGTGTCGGGGTAGCCTCAAAGGTGCTTACGTATTCAAGCAACTGCATTTCCATTGGGGACCCAAAGACAGCATCGGGAGTGAGCACACCATAAACGGCGCTGGTCTGCCTCTCGAAATGCACATGGTCCATTATAAAAAAAGTTATGGATCCTTCGAAGAAGCGATGAGATACGAAGACGGTTTAGCTGTCGTTGGGATTCTTTTCCAAGTAACGAAAATCTCGAAGTTTTCATTTCTCAACTTTTCCATCGTTTGTTTTTTCTTGGAAAATTATGACCATTTGACGATATTGACGATTTTTGCAGGTTGAGAATTTGCAGAATAGTGGAATTCAAAGAGTCCAAACGTATTACGAAACGATTAAAACGCCAGGGCAACCGATCGCGATCAAACCGTTTCCATTGTCCGAATTTCAATTGAACTTTCCGGGCAAATATGTTTCCTATTCAGGCTCATTGACTACTCCACCGTGCAAGGAAATTGTCACTTGGATCATTCCAGCGATTCCACGAGCAATAAATCGCAATCAGGTCCGTGCAACGACGTCCAATAATCGATTTTAATCGATCAATCAATCAATCAATCCCTACGACAAGTTTTCTAGAACTTTCGTACCATTTTTCTTTTTACAGATGGACGTTTTTCGAGGAATCAGTCTCTCGGGAGGAGATGATCGCAATAATCGTCCACTAATGCCACTGAATGATCGTGTGGTCTACTACATAGAGTACTGATGAAAAAAACCCCTTTGCACGACGATTAGAAGCACAAAAATTTATTCACGCATTTATCTGTCTCTCAAAACGCCAAACCAGCTTCCTCGTACGTCTTGAAAATTTTCTCAATCGCGTAGCAGTACGCAGCCTTCCTCACGTCCAGGCAAAGATCATACTTCTCCGCAGTCTCCATGATGCACTAAAAAAAAACAGAAAAAAAAACAAGGTTGTTGATTGGAAGGAAAGAAAAAAGTTGTAAACACGTTTTTAATAAATATTTGAACCAACGTTCGCTGCCTTTTCCATCGAATGGTCGAGACTGCTGTTTACAATGTCACGTTCCGTTGCGTTGCAAATTCTCTTTTGGAAAGCGTCGGTTGGTCTTATTCTCACGTCGTCGAATTGATGTCTCAGAGATTCTTCGACCGAATCTGCATCCGCGAAACATTGACTTTTCATTATTTTTCTTTTTGAATTCATTTCGTGTCTCACGGCGAGAGAGTAAAAATGTAAAAATTGTCGTTACGGAGTAGGAACTGGGGACGAGCTTGAAAATTATTCAATTTTTACTGAGCAGAATGTAAATTTCCTCGAAAATAAACAGTTTTTTTTCTTTATAGAGATGAAAATGCAATTATATTTTCTTCCCTCGTTTATGGAGGTAATTTTTAACCCTCCGTAGACACACATGGGTCTGGGATGCCCATCCAGCGAATTGCCTGAATTTCTCATTTTTCGTATCGATTACTATTAAATAAAAAGAATTTAAAAGAATTTTCGTCTGTTGCTCTCTTTCTATAGATTCAAAACAACTTTCCTGATTTTTTTCCGATTTTTTTAACGAGCCCAAAAACTGTAGGACTCCCCAGACCCATGTGTGTCTACGGAGGGTTCATTTTTAATTCTCTCCTTGCAATAACCGCGATTATCCGTTTTTTTATGAGTCTGAAGTTTGAAAAGTTGGAATGCAACGAAGAATATTTATTTTTAGTGACGATTCGTTGAATTTTTTAAAATCGTTGAAATTTTTCGAGCCGATTTACTTTTCGGTCCGCAAAACCGATCTTTTTATCGTCGTAACTACATTCTGCATCTGAATCCTGAAGCTTTGCCAAAGAAAACGAGAATTTCGTTGCGTTCCAACCATGCAAACTTTAAATTCGTGTTTTTTTTTTCCTTTACCCAATAAATGATAATTCGATTCTTTCTCATATTTGAAATGGAGTCTCCCGTAAGAAACGTGACTTATGTTCTTGACCCATTCGAAATAAGAAACCGTAACTCCACCACCGCTCATGTACAAATCTGGTATCACGAGGATATTTCTTTTCAAAAAAACTGCATCTGCGCCAGGAGTGCATGGCCCGTTCGCTCCTTCGGCTATTATCTGTCACAGGTTTGCAAATATTGTTACTCGAGCTTTGTGGACTTGCTATGCGTCCCTGCAATGATTTACAGGTCTTTTTTCCAAAATTCGTTACTGCTAAATTTTCGCAATGATTCTCTACCCAGTTGAATGAGAAAATCAATGGAAATCGTAATTTTAATGAGACAGAAGTTCGCAACGTTGGGGTTCAACGAAAAATACGTTTTTCTGCTAATTGAGTGTTCAGTTTCAAAATCCATGACAATTTTCGTAGCGATTTTGTCTTTGGATGCAAAAAGAAATCGTTTTATTGTCCTGAACAAATAATGAATAAGAATCTCGAGCTCTGCGCAGAAAAAAATGGAATTTCGTTGCATTCCAACGATGCGAACTTGAAAATCGTGGAAAATGTTTGTCTACAAATTCGTAGCTCGTTGGAACTGTGAAAAGTTCTTTTAAGTGATTCTTTCGGACGCAACAATCGAGAGTTTCGATCAAACCAATGAGAAATATGAAGATTGTGAGAAAAAGGGAAAATACCTTTGCCTGAATGTTTTCAGCGTTCGTCTTTTTCACGGTTTTTTCAGCTGCAGCTGGCACGAAAATGTCACATTCCTCGTACATGAGATTGGGTCCTTTGTACTCTTCCGCGCCTTGGAAACCTTTGGAGCTTCCGGTCTCGTTGATATGGTTGACGAGGGCCTTGAACGAGACACAAGTGGGAAAAAGGCCACAGAAGAAATCTGACAGGCGAATAGTTTTTTATACGAATAATTAATATTCTATTTCGTAATCGATTTATTTATTTTTCTGGGATTCGCGAAATAGATTTCCTGGCATGAAATTATCGGTTTATATTGAACCTCGGGGTCGATGCCGTTCTTGTTGTAGATCGAGGTATCGCGTTCAATCACCCCGATGCATTTCGCACCGGCCTTCGTAAAGTACAAACAAGCAAAGCGACCGACGTTACCGAAGCCCTGAAGAAATAATTATTCCAGAAATTGGCTTGACAAATCCCCAACGATCATTGACAAAGAAATCTTAGAACCAAAAGGAATTTATTCAGAGACGAAAACTCCATGATTACTCTTTGGGAACATTTACAAGGTCAAGTTTACCTGAACGATGAAACTCTTGTCCCTGAATCCCGTCGACAGTCCAATTTTCGACATCCATTTTTCATCGGACAAGAAATTGTCTACTGCGTGATAAATTCCTCGTCCAGTAGCTTCCGTTCTGCCTTGAACGCCGCCTTGATTAATGGGCTTTCCTGTGACCACGGCATGAGCATTTATGTCACTCATTCCTGCACGGAAGTTGAACAATTTCGTTGTGATGAAAGTTTCAAGATCAACACGTCTCGTTGACACACTGGGTCATTTTGACCCGGACTCAATTCTCGACGTCAGTAATCCCTACGATTCAGAAGGCCGATAAAGTACGGTCTGGGTCAAATTGACCCAGTGTGTATACGACGGGGTAAAATCTTTTCTGGGTCAAATTGACCCAGTGTGTATACGAAGGGGTAAAAATCGTTTCTGGGTCCCCGGACCCAGTTCTTGGAGCCGATCGTTCCTACGGCGCAATAGGCGGATAAAAAACGGTCTGGGTCAAATTGACCCAGTGTGTACACGAGTTTTTTTTTTATTTCTGCTCCAGAACGACAGTCCCAGGATTGAGCCTGAATTTTTTTGGATTTTTTCATTCATAATTGCGGCCTCGCCAGCGCCAAGACACGAACAACCCCGATTCACGAAAATAAGAAAAATATTCGCCGATTGGGAGGAAGTTAATTGGAGAAACTTTTATACCCAACGTTTTTGCATAAGTATCCGCCATCCATGACATTTCCCTGGCGCCGGTGTTGACGTCGGGAGCAGGAACGTGTATCGCCGGGCCAATCATGTTTTTTTTCGCCATCTCGAGAGTAAAACGTCTCGTGATTTTCTGCAGCTCGTGCGACGAGTATTTTCGGGGATCTATCGTGACACCTCCTTTCCCACCGCCGAATGGGACGTTGCAACAGGCGCACTTGAAGGTCATTAGGGACGCGAGAGCTCGCACTTCGTCCCTCGTCACGTCGGGACCAAAACGAACGCCCCCTTTGCACGGAGCTCTGGAAAATAATGGCTACAGTAAAAAAAAAACCGGAAATGAACGAGTTGAAAGGAAAAAGAGGAAAAAATGATCGTCTCGAGAAAAACGATTCCCATGGCATAGCGTTTGTGCAATTTTTTCTTCAGATATTGAGAATTTTGTCGGAACATCGAGTCGTACGCGGCCCCTCGATTTACCGGTGAGTATTGTGATGGGCCAAAAATCCATGAATCATTTCGTAATCCCCGTTGTCTCGTCTTATGGGAAACGTGACTTCCATGGTGTTTTGACAAACGGACATAACCGCGATGATCCCTTTGACCCTTCGGAGTCTCGATTCCTCGGTCATGTTGCGATATTTTTCCATGTGTTTGACAAAAGTTTTTTCGCTGGTAGCGACAGCTCGATGATAATGATACTCAACCATTTCGAAGAAATTGGGATCGTCGGTGTTCTCGATGTCCCGCAAATGGTTCGGCATTTCGTGAACACTCCGAGCCCCCAAACGCATCGTTTCTTTCCTGCGTCCAGGTCTGGTGAACAAACAGCCCACGGTTTTGACGATCGAACGAAAATTTGCCATTGCATCAACGTGCCAAGAAAAATCCTCGACGAATTAGGCGATTGAAAATGTAATTTACAAAAAGTGCGAGAAAACGATTTTCGCTTGTTTCGATCCAACGGGAAAGGACTGAGGTTCGATGAACTTTCTAAGAAAAAACTTTCCGCAGCCTTTTTCCTGTTTTTCTTTTTCTTTCAATTTTTAATCCACGCAATTTGACAGCATCCCTTAACATTTGCAATCTTATTCGTGCAGCAACGCTGCCAACAGCTCAACTGCCATCGTCTTCACAATACATTGCGCCCACGAAGCGTAGTGTAGAAATGTTTAATCTTGTGTTTATTATTTCATAGCGTTTATTCATTTTTAGCTTTTTTAAGGATAAAAGTACGTTGCTCTTGAGTACGTCGCGAAGGGAAACGATTCGAACGGTAAGTTACTGACGGTGCCGCGAGCTCATAATCCTGCGCACTGAAAAGCAAATTTTGTTGGAAAAGATCGATATTTTGTTCGCGACCATCGACTAAACATTTTTTTTTCGAATAATCCCAAAAATTGTGTCACCGCAGCAAGAAATATTCCAGAAAGTCTCTTCGGAAACAAAATTTACTGCCAAAAATGACAAAAATTTTGAAATTATTCAAAAAAAATTTGTTTATCGTGTTCGAAAAAATATCGACGATTTTTAAAACAATTTCGTTTTCAGTGCAGAGTCAATGAAAATGTACAAGTTTTATATTCGTCGTTACTCGATCGTCGTGCCAGGGAATTGAGCAAAACCACCGGACGATCAACTGGTTGAATTTTTTCGAATAAAAATTGAAATATAAAAAATGCCCCTGAGGCGTTTGCTCAGCTCGCACGATTGTACAATCTCGACAGTTGATATCCGCGCTGTGGACATAATTGTGTTTGCAATTGTAAACACGGAGCGATTGGGATTCGTTTCCGAAGATAAAAGTCTCGATGGACGCGCGCAGTCTCTACTTTCTTGGCGTTTATCGTTCGTAATATAAATTCATATGCACCGGAGGAGGCGCGAAATGATAACAATAATTACATGATCGATCGGTTTACCGTGTACGCGCGGGTTGCGTCGACTTAACGGGCTTCCGAAATACTGGCTCAACGACATTCACACTTGGACAGCACACACCCTCATCATCCACACTATTCTTTCTTGCCGATTAAAATGTATGGCTTTTTCGTGATTTCTAGATTTTTCGTGATTTATATTTTTTTCGCTTTTGGAGCATGAAATTGAATCAATTTTTCGATTTAATTAAAACGCTAAACCAGCCTCGGAATAAGTGGTGAAGATTTTTTCGATCGAGTTGGCGTATGCGGCGGTTCTGAGATCCAATCCAAGATTGAACTTCATGGCAGTTTTCATGATGGCCTGTAAGGACAACGCTTTGTGTTATCGGTCGGAAAAGCCGAGAGAATTATCGCTGTCATTTTGACGCAATTTTCACGAGAAAAATGAAAATTATAAAGATTTTTTATTTTTTTTTTCATTTTTTTTTGCTTCGAATGTCAAAGGTTTTTGTAAAAAATGGAAATTTGCTGATTTTCTTACCCTGGCTGATCGCTCCATGGTGTAATCCAGACCAGAGTGCACAATGTCCTTCTCCGAAGCACCGGAAATACGCTTCTGGAAAGCCTCGGACGCAGTCACCGGAATCCTTCCACCGACACGTCCGAACCGACGCTCGAGCGACTCTTGCACAGACTCCAGAAGATGGTAGTTGGATTCTCTTTCGTACTTGAATGTCAGACGACCGTATGACACGTGGTTGAGGTTCTTCAACCACTCGAAGAAAGAAACTGTCACACCACCGGCGTTTATGTACAGATCGGGGATTACGAGGATATTTCTTTCTATGAGAATCTTGTCCGCAGCTGGAGTTGTTGGACCGTTAGCAGCCTCGGCGATTATCTTGGCCTACGATCGAAAATTCAATTTAAAAACGTTTTCGAATCCAAGATTTTCGAAAAACGAGTTGTCGATCGGGTCAAAAAGACCCATATGATCCGGGGAGGGTTAATTCGATTATAAAAATGCTCTCAAGCTGTCCTTTTCGTCCTGCCACTTATTTGGAGGGAAAAAATGTGAAAAAATTCTGGGAAACTCTCCATTGATTCTACTTTGAGGTTTCATAGTTTTTATCGCCGTTGTATGTGTTTTGTTTCAAATAAAACGTTTTAAAATCCAAGATTTTGGAAAAACAAGTTGTCGCTCTGTCCTTTTCGTCCTGCCACTTATTTCCCACTTATTTGGGGGGAAAAAATGTGAAAAAATTCTGCAACACTCTCCATTGATTCTACTTTGACGTTCCATAGTTTTTATAGTCGTTGCAGTTGTTTTATTAGAAATAAAACGTTTTAAAAAACAAGATTTTCGAAAAAAAGTTGTCGTTTGGGTCAAAAAGACCCATATGATCCGCGGAGGGTTAATTCGATTATAAAAATGCTCTTAAGCTGTCCTTTTCGTCCTGCCACGTATATCCCACGTATTTGGAAAGAAAACAATCTAAAAAAATTCTAAAATACTCTCTATTCATTCAACTTTGAGGTTCCATAGTTTTTATAGACGTTGCATTTGTTTTATTAGAAATAAAACGTTTTAAAAAACAAGATTTTAGAAAAAACGTCGTCGCTCGGGTCAAACAGACCCATATGATCCAAGGAGGGTTAATTCGATTATAAAAATGCTCTTAAGCTCCCCTTTTCGTCCTGCCACTAATTTCTCACGTATTTGAAGAGAAAAAAATGTGAACAAATTCTGGAAAACTCTCCATTAATTCTACTTTAAGGTTCCATAGTTTTTATCGCCGTTGTATGTGTTTTGTTTCAAATAAAACGTCTCAAAATCCAAGATTTTCGGAAAAAGTTGTCGCCGGGGTCAAAAAGACCCATAAGATCCGCGGAAGTTTAATTTCGAACATTAAAAGTGATTTCTACAAATTTCTTGCATCGTTTTCACAGAAAAAACGTTTTTCTTTCGCTCTCAACTTATTTAGCGGTAAATTACCTGAATACGTCCGGCGTTCTCCTTGTTTATGACTTTCTCGATGGCAGCAGGGATGAATATGTCGCAAGGCTCGTACATAAGATTCTCGCCGGTGTACGGTTTGGCGCCTGGGAACCCGACGATCGTGCCGTTCTCGATACGATAATCTTCCAGGAGTTTCGGGTCGATACCTTCGGGGTTGACGATCGAGCCGTCGTGCTCGATCACTCCAACGCAAACTGCTCCGGCACGGTGAAGATAACGCATCGAGTGGAGACCGACATTACCGAAACCTTGGACGATGAACGTTTTGCCGCCCCAGCCCGGTGTCGTGCCTGCGCGATTCAGTTCGAAATTCTTGCTACTCGTTCCGAGATTTTGCTTCGACGTGAAAAACAAGGAGAAGCAATCGACTTACCAATCATGCTCATGTAATTCGCTTCGTTTATGAAATTCTCCAGTCCGTGGAAAACTCCGCGACCTGTCGCCGAGATACGTCCGTGAATACCGCCCTGGTTGATGGGCTTTCCGGTTACGCAGGCGTGCGCGTTTATGTCCAAATGACCGATCGTCTTGGCGTAAGTATCAGCGATCCAGGACATTTCGCGTTCACCGGTTCCCATGTCGGGCGCAGGAACATCCACGCCGGGCCCTGCATTCAGATAATCTCATTAAAAAACTCTGCGCGTGGAATTTAACCATGTGGAAGTTCGTACATCGTTGGAATGCAACGAAAACTTGTCATTTTTCATGAAAAAGTATAAAATTAGTCTTTTGCGTTATTCGGAAACTGAATTTACTAGAAAAACTGCAACGAGTGCATTTAGTTGAGAAAATAATGAATAAAAATTCTTCGTTTTATTCAAATGATGCAAATTTCGAAATTATTGGAATTTATTGCATTTAGAGGCATCGGCCGCAAGAGGAAATTTATCTATATTTATGAATTTATTTATTTATAAATTTTTTATTCAATTTTAAACTTTATTTATTCAAATTTTGAAAAATGTGTGAGTAATTAATTAATGGAATTAATTGTAAATTAATCAATTAATTTAATTAATTGAAAAATAAGTTTTTTAAATAAAATTCAATTATTATTAATAATAAATTATAATTTGTTATTAATAATAATTAAAGTTTAAACTCTGTGCTCGAATTTCTAAATTTTCAAGTTCATCTACAAATTTTCAATAAAATTTAATTATTATTTATAAATAATAATTAAATTTTATTGAAAATTACAAATTTACAAAATTACAACTCAAACAAACCCAAACAAAATTACAAATTTACAAAATTACAAAAATTACAAATTTTCAATAAAATCTAATTATTATTTATAAATAATAATTAAATTTTATTGAAAATTACAAATTTACAAAATTACAACTCAAACAAACCCAAACAAAATTACAAATTTACAAAATTACAAAAATTACAAGTTTTGAATAAAATTTAATTATTATTTATAAATAATAATTAAATTCTATTGAAATTTTTTAGATGAACTTGAAAATTTATAAACTCGTGCACAGTATTTATCTAATTTTTGGTAAAAATCGTTCGACGAATATTTCATAAATTTTGTAAGGAATTCCGTGGAGAATGGAAACGTCGTTGTAATTATTTTGAAACGGCTTAGCTGCTCGAATTTATGAGTGAAATTGCAGGTCCTCACCGATGAAGCCTTTCTTGGCGAGCTCGAGAGTAAATCTGCGGGTTATTTTCTCGAGTTCGTGTTCGGAATACATTTTCGGATTGATCTTGATGCCGGCTTTAGCTCCGCCGAATGGAACATCAACGCAGGCGCACTTGAAGGTCATCAGAGCTGACAAGGCCTTTACTTCGTCGCGGCAAACGTCCATGGAGAATCGTATACCTGTTAAATAAATTGAACGAATATAATCAACTCGTAGAAATTATGAGACGGAATGGAGGATTTTCTTGCTCGTGAAGAGAAAACAGGAAAGTTGGAGAAGCGCCTCGTAACTTTGTGGAGATCTCGTCGACTTTCGACAAACTATTTTAAGAACTTTGTCCTGGTGGTCGGACTACGTGGAACATGGTTTTGTTTTTCAGGTTTGAAACATCCGAAATATTTGTCTATTCGAAATTGAAAAGGGAAACATGGAGAGCAATGATAATTAACGGACGAGCAGAATGTTTTTTCTTTGCCTATGCTGATCCAAAGAATTATCGTCTCCTTGCTAATCGTTAGAGTTGTGAGACAATATTTCTTGTTTCAATTTTCAGTCAGAAATAGCACTGCCATGGCCTTTAATCTCTCTCTGTATTTTTCGTTCCTCATCACAATACATCGATTTCTAAATCAGGCAAGGGGGATGATCGATTAGTCAATTCTTGGCACAGCTAATCGGAATCGAAGAGTCACGCGGGGATAGACCAACATAGGACAGACAGCATGGCACCGATAAATCGTCGTGCGTAATCGATCCGGTCAGGAGATTCGTTTTCTTTTCTTTTTTTTTTTTAACTTTGTTGCTGTAGAGTGAAAATTCTTCGATCATTCCAACGCCAACATCACGAGGTTTCTGACCCTCGATTTTGGTTCTGATGCTTCGTACACTTCAGGGCCGAACTAAAGGTCGAAGGTTATCGATTTCGTGTTTGTATTTGTTTTTCCGACCAATATTGTTCTACATAAATAAGAAATTTTTGTTTGTCCATAAAAATTGAAGAATTTTGACGTTTCCGTTCTCCATATTCAGTCACGAGTGATTTTCGAACTTTAGAATATTTAAGAATGATCGTTCATCGTAACAAACAAAAATTTCGATAAAGGAACGAAAATTTATGATTTTGGAGTTTGCATCGTTGAAATGCAACGAAAACTCATTATTTTTTATAGCATCGCACCAAATTTTCATACAGTGTTTGTCGACGATAACGAGAAAGTCTTTTTCGCCATTCGAAAAGTAAATTTACTAGAAAAATTGGAACGAATCAATTAATTATCAAAATAATGAATTAAAAAAATATTGCAAACTTGAATTTCATCGAAAATTAATTCGTTCCTTCATTCGTAACTCACCTTTCAGAATGTGTAGAAAATGGTTTATATTTCTATAGAGTAACGCGACGACGAGTAGGTTCGTCGTTGCCAAGAACAGACGAAGGGATCGAACGTTATTTCTAGCCGGCGAATTATTTTTACCTCCACTCGTTTTTATATATTCTTTTCATTTTTTCTTCGTCGTTTTTCTCCTCGTCAATATTTATGAATAAAGATTCTGTTGATGTGTATCGAATGTTTGTAATTAGAGTCTGGCGTTACAACTATTACGTGATTCTAATATGTATATGCTGTCTTTTAAACCTCTTACGATGCACTGGGATTTCTGTTCGACCTCGTTTACCGCTTCGCGACTTGGTTTCTTCTTCGCTCGGGTTATACGGTCCAACACGGGGCAACGCCTTCAGTTTCTTCTAACTCGCTTTAAATCTGACCATTCTAGAACGTATTGAAAATAATCAACGATGTTAGAAACTCGAAAAGCTTTTTAAAGTCTAACCTCGACGTTCAATATATTTTTAACAATTCTTCATTTCTTTGGGCATCAAAAATACTTTTATTTTCGTTTCCAAACTTTTTCTATGATTTAATTAATTGCTAATTAATCAATTAATTCATTAATCGTTGCAAAATAAACTGATTTTTCGTGTTTCAAACTTTTTCTAGAACTGAATTCATTTTTAATTAATTGATTAATTAATTAATCGTCGAAAAATAAACGATTATTTTGTTTTTTGTGTTTCAAACTTTTTCTATAACTGAATTAATTTTTAATTGATTGATTAATTAATTAATCGTTGAAAAATAAACGATTAATTGATTTTTCGTGTTTCAAACTTTTTCTATAACTGAATTAATTTTTAATTAATTGATTAATTAATTAATCGTTGAAAATAAACGATTATTTTGTTTTTCGTGTTTTAAAATAACGTCAATGAATTTCGTTGCTTTTAAAAATATCGTGACCGAAGAGACTTTGTGAAGAATCTCACAAAGTGCCTAAATCGACAATCGTATTTAAAAAACCTTGCTCAGCTTCGATTTTTGTGAATCCTCTCTGGGAGCTGTTTAAGGTCGTAAAATATATATTTCGAGTATCGAACTTGTGGCTTGCAGATGCGGTGCATAAGAAATGATGAGATCAACGAGAACAGTTTTCTCTCGGCGATACTGTTCGATTTTCTCGGACGCGATAACAATTCGTTTGCTCAATTTTTTTTTTTACTCGCAATAATGGATGAGCACCGCTTTGGATTTTTACTGACGTCGATCTTTCTATCATTTTTGACCTTTTTCGGTAGACACAATGGGCGTTATGAGGTTCATAATAATTCCCCTTCTCTCTCGCTCTTTTTCTTTCTCTCTCGCGTTCTCTCTCCGTTGCTCTCCAGAAATTTAGTAGCTGAGAAATAATTGTACAGCATAACCAGTTTCGAGCAGCCACCAGCGACACTATCACGTGTTTTGCGCGTGATTTAAATGAATGGAATGAATCTTTCGAGACATCCATGCAGACTTGATCGATCGCTGCATTGTTTTTACTTCACAATACTCAAGTTAATCGACTCACTATATTCAAGATTTTCATAATCTCTTTAATTATTTTTGCATATTCAAGTTTTCATTTGCAAATGCAACGAAAAGTCATTATTTTTTATAATATCGCACCAAATTTTCATACAGTGTTTGTCGACAATAACGAGAAAGTCTTTTTCGCCATTCGAAAAGTAAATTTACTAGAAAAATTTTAACGAGTCAATTAATTATCAAAATAATGAATAAAAAATGTATTTTTCGTTGCATTGCAACGATGCAAACTTCAACATCGTCTCGTCGCTTTGAATGTTACTAATCGGTAATCTTTGTTGTTGCTTGATTGGATAATCACTCGTAAATATGATTTTAATCTTTTTTTTCGTTGATATCGTTGTCGAAGGAATATTATAGAAAAAAAGATAAAACGTGGCGAAGATAATTCGAAACAATATTTGTCCGAGTACGTCGTTGACGATAGTTCGGTCGATTTATGGCGCGACAATGAAAACGTGGAAATTCCTCATTGTTTTTCCTCCTTCTTCCGTCCTCGCGCTGCTCGCTCTCTCAATAGGGAGAGGAGAGACGAGAATAGCGAGAAAAATAACATGATTCGCGACTCTGAAGAGTAAACATTTCAATCGAGCAGCGTTCACCTCGAATGAGTGAAACTTTATATTTGTGAGAGAATTCACAGAGGACGTTGGGGGTCATTTCGAATACGTTTGGAACGCAAACTCGACGAAACCCTTAAAAACATTCATTTTTCCTTGCGTGCCATTGACGGTTACGAATCTGAAATTGAGAAATTTTCGTTTTATGGAAAAATAAAACGAAAATTTCCAAATTTTTTTTTTTTTAAACGCACACACATTATTTTGTCTCATTTTTTTAAAGCAGATCCGAAAAATCACACACGCCGTGTCCGTCCAAGAAAATTAGTAGCGAATGGAAAGAAAAATTAATGCGATTCGAAAAATCCATAAAATGGTGAGCGGATAAAATATTTCAAGCTCCGCAACGATGCGAACTTCAATATCGTGATATTTCCTACGTGTAGTAGAATATTTCCTGAAATAGAGTGTCAGTGGAGAAGAGAGCTCATTAGACCCTTTGGGAGAGCTCGAGAGTTTGCACGTTGGTTTTAGTGCTGAAAATACGTTGCTGGGAAATGTTGACCTGGAAAAAGTTGTAAAGGTGTTGGTTGGGACAGCGACGACGAGCAGAGAGCACTTGGAAACGATTAATGCACCATGCATCTCGTTTTCTGACTTTTTATCTCAATGAACTTTGCTACGGTCTCTATGGGGACGTTGTTCGTTGGGACTCGAGAACACGATACGTTTTCAATTTTGTTGTAGAAAGAATGACACTGGAGCTCTCGCAACGTTCGAGTTTAACGAAAAATACGTTTTTGTATTAATTTTTTAATTCGTGACAATTTTCGTGTCGATTTTGGGTTCGAATCCTAAATACGATCGTTTTTATTGTCATGCACAAATATTCATTGAGATGGGTCTGAAGTTTGGCACGTTGACATGCAACGAGAAATATTTTGCAGATTTGTTAATTATTTCTTACTATTATTATTGTTTATTTATTATTTATTGAATTTTTAAAATCGTGGCATTTCGTGTCGATTGAGTTTTTGGGTGGCAAGATAAAAAATGCAATTTCGTTGCATTCCAACGATGGGAACTTCAACTTCGTGTAGAAAAAGCGAGTGTATGTGTTGCTGGACAAATTCTCCACATTCTTTCATATTTTAAAAACACAAAAGATTAAAAATCCATTTTAATGATGAGATACGCGGTGAATACGTAACGAACGATATTTCGCAAGAGCTTGGAAAAAATTAAGTTTGCCTCGTTGAAATACAACGAAAAATAGTGACAGTGACGTTCGCGACGTTCGAGTCCAACGAAAAATACGTTTTTCTATTAATTCTTTGTTAAATTTCAAAAACCATGACAAGGTTCGTATCGATTTTGGGTTTCGATCGTAAAAAGAAATCGTTTTATCGTCCTGACTAATTATCTTGATAATTAACGCACTCGTTCGAATTTTTCTGGTAAATTTAATGATTTCGTTGCATTTCAAAAATGCAAAACACTAACGAGAATATTTTTCTTTATTTTTTCACTAAAATATCAAAAATTCTCGTCTCGCCCAGGACTGACGAATTTCTCAAATTTTTATTGCATTTCTTGTCAAGATTTTCGAGAGATTTTCCTAAAGGTCCGAATAGCACGATCGCGTTTAATTACGTAAACAGGAAATTTGTTCCCCGAAAACTTTTTGAAAAACATCGTAAAAATGTTGAAATCCTAGCGGTTGTCCAACCCGATGGATTAGGTATCATAAAAAATGAAATAAACCTCATTCAGTTGTACAAATACAACGTCACGAGACTCTGGGCAAGTTTCATTTCATAGAGAAATTCGAGTCGGCGCCTTTCAACAGCTGATTCGTGCCCCCCGAGAAACTCGATCTTATCTCCACCGAAATCGAGTGGAATCCATTAAAACGAAGATAAGCGAAGGAGCCAAGGAAAATGTTGAAAAATTATCTACCACTTGGAAAATATCGTTCTTACTACACCCAAATATCAGCATCTACATTTCATTGCGATCGGTTAGAGTCAGAGAGTTAGGAATAACACGTGGTACGTCATCTTCCGGTTTATCGAGCGCCCAATCCGTCGAAAGTCTTCGATGAATAATAAATGAGCCACAAAGAAAGCCAGAAATCATTTTAACTGAGTTTTCATTATTTTTACTGCTAATTACTAATTATCTGTTTCTGTTAATTATTTAAATGTTTCAATTTTCAATTTTTCAATTTTTTTCACAATTTCAATTTTTTTTATTTACGTTTTTCTAATATTTCTGTTTTTTTTTTTCAATTTTGATTCATTGTCATTTTCAGAGAATGTAAACAAACGCTGGCGTAAAATTTTGGACAATTTTTAGCCCGAAGAATGTTTTTTTCTTCATGAAAACGAAATTCGAACTTTCAAGTTAGACGTAAAACAAAAAATGGTTTATTTCCGGAATATTTGCGTATGAAATAGATTCAAGGTCATCGACTGGGACGACAAGAGCGTTTAGGCTGAAGATTCTATTTTTCGAATGGCTTACTACTCAGTGGATTAACAAAATATGAAAATTTCATAGGCGTGAAGAGTAGTGGCGAGTTCTTTGACCGAACGTTTCGACGCCATCGGCTGTTTTGCCCAACGATCAAACATTCTTATCCATTTCGATAGTTGTAAGAGACTCGTCGTAGTTTCACGATGTTGAGGTTTGCATCGTTGGAATGCAACAGAATTCGATGAAATCTCATGATTCTTACTTCACATTCCGCGTCAGGACGATAAAACGATTTTTTTTCAGGTTCCAAACCCAAAATCTGTACGAAAGTTCCCATGGTTTTCGAAATTGAACAATCAATGAAAAAGTATTATTCTTGGACGTTGCGAACTGCAGTCTCATGCAAATTCCTTAAAAAATACTTCGACAAAATCCACTATTTTATTTCGAACGAAATTCGTATTCGTAAAAACTCTAATCTCACGCCGTAAAACACGAAAACTTGTTTTTTCGTTTCAAGTGTCACAAGACGCCGCGAAAAGCACAAAACGATGAGGAAATAAATCGAGTTTCTTCGCACACATTCCTTGTCACGGGATAAAGTAAATAAAAACCTCCGAGTAGTCGTGAAAAATGGTTTTCAAAATTTGTCTCCCACAAGAGGATCGAAAGTTCCGCTATTTTTCCATGTTTTTCTAAGTGAACGAGAACGAATCGCGAGCAGATTCGTTTACACGATCGAACGCATCGATAAATTTAAAAAAGCGACGTCAAGAAACTGCACGATCGTTGTCCACGTTTTATTTCGACGAAAAACGAGTCCTAATTGTCGATATCAATTTGATCAAACGATTGGACTAGCGGAGCTCGAAAAAAAAAGCCTCCACGACGATTCGGCGCCATTTTAATTGACTCGGGATTTCTCTCGAATTTTCGAATGTTAAAAAAATCAATGGAACTCTTCGAATTTTCATACGTGCTCGAACACATGCGACAAATTATAAAGGAACGGAGTGAAGAATGATTCGCAGCGATTGACGGTGGGAAGAAAGTGATAAAATTCCATGAACTCCTGCGCGAAATATTTCGACGCGATAAGCGAGCTCGTTCGTGTTCAATTATCAAATTTCGTTTCATTTTCGAGCGAGAGGAAAGAGGAGGGAGTTTGTGAGGAACGTGGGTGCGGATGACGAAGAATACTGACCTCCCTTGCAGGGTGTGCGATGGGTCGAATGTTGAGCCCGATAGCCGGTTATCATCTCGTAGTCGCCGGAATCGCGTCGCAGCGGAAAGCATGTTTCGAGAATATGATCGCAGGGTTCCATCAGCATGAGTATACCCTTGACCTTTTTTTTGCGTTCTTCGATGGTCATACGTGACCGATAGCCAACGTCCTCGACGAGTTTGTCTTCGACGACTTGACAAGCGCGATGGAAAAAGTATTCGACCATGTTGAAGAATTTGGGATTTTCGGCGACCGGGATGTCCTGGAGCCTCTCCGGTATTTGGTGATCGGCATAGCCACGATTCGATTGTAAATTGTTGGCGGATGGCAATGCACGCGAAAGCAAAGCACCCTGAATCTCCGTAGCCGGAACTTGCTTCAAAGAGCCCGACAGTCTCTTTACGTGAAACATCGCGAATTTATTGCTAACGATCGAACGAGCTCTTTCTCAACTTTCAAACGCGACTCGAGCCGCCTGACGATCCGGAACGACTGGACAATTCTACTGAACCGGCGACAGTGAGAAACCCTCCGTGCGCAGTTATCGCTAATTGCACACTGAGCCCCGCGCGCGCGCCAACGATCGAACGCCACCAACTTGTTCCTCGCTTTATATCCCACGCAACACACATTTTACTTTTCTTTGTGTTGGAGATTCCGACCCGGAAAGAAGCTCGAACGTCTCGTGCAACGGAAGAAAAATTGGTTCCTCCCACGGTCTTACATACAGGTCTTGCGACTCAACGGAATTCCAATGGTAGAGAGTGGCTCCACTGTTGAAGAAAAATCCAGATGGAGCTGCGATCGAGGGATGCATCAACATAACCCACATTGTTTGAAGCCTTTGACGTGCGTGTGCCGTGTAATTTACTGTGGCCATGTGACACGCAAGCGCGACTATCGTCATTCTTGTCGCACCGAGCATCCCTCGATCGCAGCGACGCTAGCGGCTTGGCACGTTAAGAGGCCCACGTCGAAACTCAGAGTCGCAAGACCTGTATGTAAGACCGTGGTTCCTCCGATAGTGCTGCCACCGTGAGCAGCCCTCGCAGCGAATGAACGCGATGGGACGAGTGGGAGGAATTTCCGGCATCGCAGCCGAGAGGCTGCTACACCGGGAGACAGATGTCACTGCGTAAAAGCGCGGGAACTTTCCATTATTACAACGCACGCGGAAAAATAACAATTTTACAATAAACTCGAAAAAGCTTTGTTCATCGGAACGTTTTGAATTTCTTTTTACAAACTTCTCACATTTATCGAGAATTGATAAAGTACGCGTAACGATATTTCGGTGGATCGTGAGAGAGCAGAGCGGCTGTCAAGACACGCATTGACGCACGCACAGTCGGAACTTTCGGGGATCGGGAGACAGATGATCGTCCGTGGACACTGCGACGACGAGAAATTAACGTCAGTCTCGATTCGCTGAGTAGAGAGAACGAACTCATCGAAGAGTTGTATACATATGAAGAAATTTATATTTTTTTGTACACAAATCTCTACATGTATCTGCGTAAAAGAAAGTTGAATCGATGAGAAAATATGAAAACGTGGAAAAAGAAGCTGAACGCGAGTGTCTAATTGTGATTTATTAATTACGTAAAAAAAAAAACTTGAAATTTCTCGGCATATCCTGTTGAAGCAGAAAATCTGCGAGTGCTTTGTGACTAAAATATCCTTCTGTTCCTCGTCCATGCGTCCCGATACAGCAGCTCCTGGTCATCCTGTTTGTAACGAAAAATCTCCCCTCTCTCGTCCTCTCTCTTTCTCTCTTTTTCGGTAGAGACTCTGCCACTTGATATCCCAATAAGTAACTATCCGCCTTTCCTCTCAACTAGTCTCAACAGCTGGCAATAGCCAACATGTCCGTTGTGGATAAGATTCAGCATTATCAACGAAGTTTAGAAAGATGTACGGACAACAGAACGAGGGTGTGTAAATGGGCTTGAAAAAAAATCGAAACTAAATTCACTTGGCTAGCGAACGAAAATCGTGTCGATCTGCGTAGAGCTCGAAGTATAACGACCAAAAAAAATCCCTTGACAACTAATAGAAAAAAAAATAACCTCTTCGATAATTCCAACCGCTTTCGAACTCTCGTATTACGTTTCCGGAGCTTCAACTCTTGTTTTTCATTCGAAAGCTATAGATATACTGTCCCTGCAATAACCATCGTTCGCTTTCCAAACGAAACATACGCATTTTCTCCGAATTATTATAAAATACAGTTTTAACATCTGTTACTAATTCCAGTCTTTTCAATTTCCCTAAAAATCGGTTTACAGCAGAAAAAATAGGGACTACGTATTCATTAGAAACCCGGAAAAATCATTACAGCTCGACGTCGAACGAACGAGAAAAATCCGTTGACAACCAGTAGAAAAAAGGGGATTATAACCTCTTCGATTATTCCAATCGCTTTCGAACTCTCGTATTACGTTTCCGCAGCTTCAACTTTTGTTTTTCGTTCGAAAGCTATAGATATACTGTCCCTGCAATAACCATCATTCGCTTTCCAAACGAAACATACGGATTTTCTCCGAATTCTTATAAAATACAGTTTTAACATCTGTTACTAATTCCAGTCTTTTCAATTTCCCTAAAAATCGGTTTACAGCAGAAAAAATAGGGACTACGTATTCATTAGAAACCCGGAAAAATCATTACAGCTCGACGTCGAACGAACGAGAAAAATCCGTTGACAACCAGTAGAAAAAAGGGGATTATAACCTCTTCGATTATTCCAATCGCTTTCGAACTCTCGTATTACGTTTCCGCAGCTTCAACTTTTGTTTTTCGTTCGAAAGCTATAGATATACTGTCCCTGCAATAACCATCATTCGCTTTCCAAACGAAACATACGGATTTTCTCCGAATTCTTATAAAATACAGGTTTAACATCTGTTACTAATTCCAGTCTTTTCAACTTCCCTAAAAATCGGTTTACAGCAGAAAAAATACTGACTACGTATTTATTAGAAACCCGGAAATGAATTACAACTTTTTTGCCGCGTTGTATTCATTCCCCGCGCGAAATCCTCGATTTTGAGAAATTCCTGACGATTGTGAGTTACTGATTAGCGATTGATGCTTCTCCGCAGACTCTTCACTGCATAGAAAAGCTGTACAGACTGCCGGTGACTGTTCAGCATCTCCAGGAAACTGGAGTCGGCAGAACGGTCAATGCGTTGAGAAAGTATGACGGAAGTATCGGAGACGCGGCTAAAGCGCTTGTCGCCAAGTGGAAAACGATGGTCGTCGACGAAGACACGAGCGAATGCGACGACGAGGACGAAGCTTGCGTCCCGGACGCGCCGGAGAGCTACAGCGATCATTCTAATTCGTCTAAATCGGATAAGAGCGACAGAGAACAATCGTCCAGAAATTCCTCAAAGTACAAAATCAATTTTCACTCTACAGTAATAAATTAAGCTTGGTAGCCAATTCGAATAATGCATTAGTTTTAGAATTATTCTCACGCATCGGAATCGTTGCTCCTATCCAAAGAATTCCTGTTTTTCGTAATTTCACACTTTTCTGCATTTTTTACTCCTTTTCGAACGTAACTTCGGAAGAAAAGTTCAGAAAGTTTGTGAATTTCGGTTTCGTTCAGTTTGCTGAGTAGTTGATTATCCAGAGCATGTTTTTTTGCAGCAATGGCTTTTTTTTCGAATTTATTGGTCGAGGGCCAAAGTATTTTGTTGCAGCATGCTTTTTTTTTTATCGGACGCACGAAAAGGAAACGTTTTTCTTTGTAGAATGCGTAGTTGGTTTAGAAATTACGGCCACTTGATGAAATCATCGAATTTGGAGTAAATTTTGACTGTGAGAATAATTTATTCGCCTCACAAACATTCGAAGCTCAAATACAATTTTTAAGAAGTATTTACTGATCTTCGGGGTAAACAAATGGATTAGACGTCGGTAGACACACATGGGTCTGCGAATGGCGTGAATTTCTTGATTTTTGTATCGATTACCATGAAAAAACGATGATAAAATGGAGTTTTTTCCATCACCCGGTACAGGCTCTTTTTCTATGGACCAAAAACTACGTTTCTGAATTTTTTCCGATTTTTTAAACGCGTTCAAGTACAGGAACAAACGGTAGGGCGCCCCAGACCCATGTGTGTCCACAAAAGTTCAATAATGGCAGATATTCCGTTAGGGCGGTCGTTGTAGTAACGAGAAAATGATTTTGCAGACACCGGAGCAGCGAGTCTCGCGACAAGAGTCGGAACAGTGAAAAGCACGAATCCCGGCACGGCACGAAGAATTCTTCCTCGGAAAATTCCAAGCCCCGTGAGACCGAGACGAAAACATCGAAAGAGAACGAGGAGAGACACAAAAGTGCGAAAAACGGTTCAGACAAGAAACAGACAATTCGCGAAGAGAAAAGTTCGAAAAGTAGTTCGCGAGAGTCGAAGCACGAGACGAGCAAACGGGAGTCGATGAGAGAAGACAGATCGCATCGTGGCTCTTCGTCCACGAGCAGCAGTGCGACTGTCAGAGTCAAGTCGGAAGAAGAACATAAAAATTCTGGCAGAGTTTCGAGCAGCAGTGGCAACGGGCACCACAGCGGATCGAGCAAAAACCGATCGAAAAGTCGTGATTCCCAAAGAAAACGGAAGCTCGATAGTTCCTTGAGCGAAAGAGAAACTAGCAAGAAAAACAAAAACTTGCCGGACTCCCCGGACGATGTGGGCAACGACGACGATGACGAGAGAATCGACGACGATGACGACGACAGACCGACTCAGATATTATTAAGAGATTCGGACAACGAGTCTGCAAAGAATCAGCCAGACACTTGTTTCGATTCCGACTCCGACGATCAAACGCTAAAGAAAAAAATAAAGCGTGAAATGCTCGATTCCCCGAGCGAGCGCAGCGGCGATTCGAGAAATGCTCAAAAACCTGAAAAGTCCTCGAAACCAAAAAGCCGCGAAACCACTGATAAATCTTCATCGAACACTTCCGGAAAATCGAGACGCGACGACGAGAAACGCGAGAGATTGAAATCCGAGGGAGAAACTTCGGGACATCGGAAAAACGAGAAACGAAAAGACGACACGACTCGCGAACAGGCTAAAGAATCTTCTTCGAAATCGAAAAGTCACAGTAAAAGTTCCTCTAGCTCTAAGGAGCACCATCACACCGGCAAAGACAAGGAAGACTCTCGCAAATCCTCGAAAACCAAGAGAGACGATAAATCTGATCGCAGCGACAAAGAATCGACAGAAAAATTCAAAGAGCCCAAGGACAAAAAAGTTAAGAAGAAAAAAATCAACGAGGACGATGGAATCGATTGTAACTCGGGTACGTTCTCATTCTCATTCGCATCAAAATTTTATTCTTTTTTTTCTTCATTTTTTCATCGAAATCCTGATGCAAAATTCGGTCAGGAAAATAAAACGATTTTTTCTCAAGACCAAATCGCAAAATCGCTCCAAAAATTCTCATACTTTTTGAAATTGAACAAAAAATAAAAAGACCAAGTATTTTTCATGGGATCCGAACGTTGCGTACTTCGGCAAAATCAACGAAAACGAAAATGTCAAAAAATGAATTATCGTGCAATGAAAAAAAAAAATGGAATTTCTTACATTTCCGCAGGAGCAAGTTTCGCAGAAGCTCTTGGAATGTGCCTGGACCGTCCGTCGTCTCGAAAGAAAAATCCCGTATCGCCAACCTCGCCAATGATAAAAACAATAAAATCAGAACCAGGCACTTCATCATCGTCTGCGATGCCATCGAGCAGTAAGAGCTCGGTAATCCCAATAAAATCGGAATTTCCATCCAGCAATGATTCTCAGGTGAAACGTCACAAAAAATAACATTTTTTCAACCGCTTTGTCAATCACCTTGTTCATTTTTCAAGACGAATAAAACTTTTACGTTCTCATACTTTCTTTTGGTTTCGCACAACTCCTGGAACGTTGATCACGATGAAAAAAAAAAATAAAAAATCTCATTATTCGTTGCGAAGGAATAAATTCCAAAATGAAAATTTTCTCACAAACTCATCCACTCCACAGAANCGACGGAGCTGGCACGACCGTGGTAACCGACCGGTAAGTGTTTCCTGCAACCAAATTACCATTCGAGTATTTTTTTTTTTTTTTTTTGGAAAATGGTTTCCGTTTAATTGACCAATGAAAATTCATGTGTTTCCAGGCATTATCCCTATTAGCTCCGAACGTTAAGCTAGAACCACTGAACGTTGATTTAGCCTCAACGTTGCCTGAAATAAGCCCCAATTACAAGCCGTTGCCTGCTCATTACACGAATCCTCTGCATCGTAAACAAGATGAAGACAAAGCTCTGAGCGATGTGATCTACGCCAAGGGCCAAAGGTAATTGGTGGATAAAACCACGTGATTTTGTGAGATTTCTTAATAACGAAAGAATGAGGACTAATGAAAATTTGAGTGAATAATTTAAATGATTGAAATGATCGATATTTCGTTTTGACTGACTCGACGTGTTATTTTTCCAGAACAAAAGTTTATTCGGGTAATAAATCCGGTTATACGTCCGTACCGTCGCTCTGCGAAGTTTGTATTCGTGTCCTCATTCAACACATGGATGGTGAGCAGTGTTTTCGTTTTTTTCTTCCTCCGATTCTCTGTCGAACGAATAATTTTGCTGTGGAGATGTTGACGCTCGAATTTATTGGCAGCTCTCGGTTTTACCGGCGGAATTCCGTACGATATTTTGAAACCTGTGCTGGAACGTGCCATGCCCGATCAGTTGTTCACGCTGGAGAATTACAATCCCTATTTGATCGAAGACACCGACTCTCTCTGGCAATTTCATTGCAATCGAGAATTCCGGGAGAAACAACGAGAGGAAATGGAGAGTTGGCGCGACATGTATATGGTAAATAAACCCCTTGGTTCGTGCACTTGCTAAATGGAATTTCGATCAACGGAAATCCATTTGGCTGTGGACAAAAATTGCTCGTTATTCATTTTCATCTAAAAATCGTGTCAACTCACGAGTTCAAATCTTCCAATTCTTTTCTTTCAAAACTCTGTACGCAGAGAGAAATTATTATCGCTCTGACAGATTTTAGACATTTGTGAATCATTTTTTATGTGAAATTTGGCGAAAAATGTTCAAGCTCCCGATAATTTCAATAAAACATGAACGAAAAATAACTAAATGAATTATTTAATTAATTAACAATTAATAAATATTAATTAGTTAATTTTAAATTAATTAAATGATTAATTTTGCGATTTTTTTATTTATATTCTATTGAAATTATCGGGAGCTCCGACATTTTCGCCAAATTTATTAAAATAATAATTAATAATTAATAATTAATAATTAATAATTATTAATTATTATTAATTATTAATAATTACTAATTAATAATTATTAATTAATTAATAATAATAATTTATAAATAATAATAATTACTTAATTAATTAATAATTATTAATAATTAATAATTACTTAATTAATTAATTGAAATTATTAAATTTATTATAAAAAAATGGAATTGGTTGATATGCTTTAGACGAGCGACAGGGAACGTCATAGTAATCTTTGGTACTTTCCGTGTACGCAGTTTTGAGTAAACGACAAAGAAATGTCTGAATTGTGCGAGAACAAAAGGAAATCCAATTGAGCGACGATTTGTTAAATTTCTTGCAGCGTTGTCGCGACGAACGGGAAGTAAAGTTGAAGGCTCTGACAGCGAATATAAAAGAATCGATCGACAAATCCGTGCCAGTTAGATCGACGAAAATGGCTTACGTCGACAACTTTGTAAAACCTCCTCGTAACGTATTGCGCAATCAGGCAAGATACGGGACCGCAAAGTCTTCGACTTCCTCGTCGGATTTGAAGAAAAAATTGATACTAAGCGGCAGCGGAAATTCTGCGACGAATATTGCTGTTCCTCCACCGCCAATGTCACGAATGAAAACCGCTTGTGAGTATTTTTCTTCGAACTGTTAAAAAAAAACTGCTCAGCGATTCAGGCATCGAAAAATTCACATTTCTACTTGAGATTCGTCGAGTGGCGATTCAAAAATCCAGTCGCACCGAAAAATAGTGTAACAAATTTAAAAATCAAATTTTTAAACATAAAAAATCACGTAATTTTATCAGCAAAATTATTTCTTTACGAAATTAGCATTTTCTGATAAAAATCCATATTTCGTAATTTCGCAAATGTGAATTTTTGAACCGCCTTTATTATTTTTTGAAATATTTACAGCACAAATCGTTGCTTTTCTTAATTTTCTAATAATTTCGTCGTTTCTTTTGATCGAAGCTTCGAGCAATGGGAAGAAGAACAAGGCACCACTGATGGCGAAAGCATTACAACTGATAAAGTCCCGATACAAGCGATAGTTCGAATAACCGAAATCTCCGAAGTTTCCGAATCGTCGTTGGATGTGTACAATGTCTATACGTGATGTTTTCTTTTTTTTATTATTATTTTTCTTCCACGCGAACTTCCCCCACAATTGTTCCGTACGAGTTGAACGTCAAAAAGTGATATTCATGTTTGTTTGTGTATGTTTTATTGAGCGTATAATGAATTAATACGAACTTGGAAAATGGAATAGTAAAAAAGTGTGAACCGGGACGCGAATGCCCCATTTTCTCTTTTCCCACTTTATCGAATAACGAGCAATTATTATTTACAATGCGTGTTCGTGTCTGTCGCGAAATGATCCATGTCGAGGGGCCGTTGTGAAAAAAGGAAAGAAAAAAGCAAAGAAAATGAAGTTCGAGCGCCGATGATGCAACGCGAAAGGTCGGGTACGTCGATACAACTTCCATTCCTCTGTAATCACTATATTTGTTTTTTTTTCACTTAACAGTACAACAAACAAACAAACAAAAAACAAAGAAAACATTTGTTGACCCATTATCCGTTGAAATATTCTTAAAGTATTTTGTTCGTTGCATTGGATTATTTAATAGAAAAAATAAAGTGAAACAAAAGTGAGAATGACTCGTAAGGATTAGTATCCCCCATCGTATTATTTTTCTTCATTTTATTAAAAATTATTATTTTTTCATTAATTAACGAGATTTTGATTCAATGAAAAAGTAAACCTGACGTTTTTTTTTGTCTTTCGTATTCACGAGCTTTACCACCAGTGTTATTCAACCGAACAAACGCCTATTTTGTACCACTGTTGTAAGTCCAACAGGCTCCAGCATAAAGAGTGCTTGAAAAAATGCAATCTTTAGATTTTTATTCTCTTATAACTTTCCTTAGCTTGATCCTCTTCTCAAGGAGCTTGGCTACGCACAACAATGTTATTGCCATGGCAAATGCATAGGAAGATTCTCAATCATTAGAATTTCATGAAATTTCGCGAGTATTTTCTTTAGCTATTGACAATTTTTTCAAGATTTTTCTTCTTCGTAGATTTTTCCAATTATTCGACGACTGTGTAGACGAAAAATTGGAAATAAAATTGTGTCATCGTATTCGATGCTGAAGATCGTGATCACCAAATTTCATTAAATTCTTATGACATTGTCGTCGGTAGCGGAGCTTCTTAACTAAACCATTTTTTTACGAATCAACGTGTTTTTTTTTTTGTTTCTTTTTCGTTTTTTCTTTTAATCGGATTTTTATGGTGCGAGGATCGATCCAGTTTATACAATTGTTTCGTATACGATCGTGACAAGTGGATCACTACACATTTATCCTTTTGTAACTTCAAGTGCGAGAATGATATTCACTTAAGTATATGGAAGAATATTACACACGATCTTAGGTAATGAGGTAGATTCAGCATTAAACGAACGAAAAATATCATTACCACCATTAATATCATGCTACGTAAACACAAGTGAATAAATCTTGGTTAAAATTCGTTTGAAATCTCATAAACGTTACAAGAAAAATAAAAGCGTAATAAAAAGTTTATTTTCTAACGAATTGGTCTCTGCGAAGTTGAAAATTCGTGGACGATGAGAAAATCGTCGTGTGTACTCCGATTTTTTTTCTTCTTTCGAATCAGAGATTTTTACACTTAGTTTCACTTTTTGCCTTAAGAATTATTGCCAATCGATACTGTTACGTTTGTCCAATTTGAGCTCCCAACTTTCACTCGGTCGTCGTACTTTTCTTTCGTTTTTTTGTCTCGTCTCATTATTCTAGTGTCATTCAGTTTTCATACATTACGAATGAGGAATCTAACAACTAATTCATCTCGCTTTTCATATCTTCGCATTCGGACAGGTGTGACAATTGTTTTTTTTTATTTTCACGTTTATTTCGTTTTTTTTCGAGGTTTTCGTAATTTCCAAATTTTTTTCACGTGAAAATAGGGAAGAATACTATGCTTTTCCACAGCCAGCACGATAGTTTGGATTCGTCACTACCCCAACTATGCAGTTTTAGCAATAGTTTTATTTTTTTTTTTCTTTTGTCGTCATTTGTTTTCTCTCTCGCGCTCGGGCTCTCGAAGACCATTGATTTATTAATAACGTTTGACTCTCCGGCTGCTGACAGCGACGTGAGTCTGTGCTGCCAATTTTGCATTTTTCTGCTTCGTCTGCGAAACATTTGAGAAACTTAACGATTTGGGAAACGTTTTCGAACGTGTGCAGCCGGAGAGTCAATATTTCCGTTCGCGTCTCCGCATGTTTCGTAATGTAAACGCAAACGCAATTCTGCGGATTGGCAACAACGTTACGAAAATTGTTTTATTTTTTTTATTGCGAATCTCGCGACGCAAGTTTCGAGTCAGCGGTGCAGTTTAAGCTAATGTTGTGGCAGTGGCTCTCAGAATTTTCTACGGCCTAACGTATAACACGATAATAAAGAGATTTCGTATTTTAAGCGTTTTTTTTTTCTTTTTTTCTCAATGGGGCAAGAAAAACGCGGGAACGAATCGATCGGTCGGGAGGATTTTTGTTTTTCAAAGCCAAAGGAAATTCGTCGATGCAAATTAACGCGAAAGTCGATCGTAATTATTAGAAGCCTCGAGCAAATTTCTAATCGGAATAAAAATTTAAAAAACCGCGAAATTTTGTTTATTTGGAAAAAAAAATAATTATAGTGACGAAATTCGATTGTTGATGAATTTTGTGTGTTGACGGAACTTGGAAAAGTCTCTCAATTGGTCATTCCGAAAGAAATGAGCGCGGAGACCAGGTCGGAACACGATTTACTATTCTGTTTTTTAAATATCGCTATCAAAGGATATTTCGCTTGGCCCACAATTTGGCACGTCTTTTTCGAAAATGCCCCGTGAAATGAAAAAACTATTAAAATTGGGCATCGAAAATATGTGCTTGGGTTCTCCGTATGTACACGCTCGAAACCTATCGTGAAAAAATTCTTATCTTCTTCGGTAGGTCCTGGCACTTGTTCTCATACAGTGCCGATACATACCAGAGAATTGTTCTTACGGTAATATTGTAGAGAGAGGATACTTGAGCAATTTGTTGAGTATACTTGAGGACTATTTACTTCCGCAGTCGAATTATTTGATCCACTGAAAAGAAAATGTAAATTCATTGAAATTCCACGTTGAAACGTTCCATGCTGAGGTTCGGATCGTTGGAATGCAACGAAAACTCATTATTTTTTATAACGAAGCACAGCCAGAGTCTTCTCTGCCGTTGGAAAACTGAATTAACTAGAAAAATTCGAACGAGTTCCATTAATTATCAAAATAATTAATGAAAAATATTTTTTTCATTGAATTTCAACGATGCGAGCTTCAAAATTATTGGGATTTATTGGATTTCGAGAAATCGAGACAGCTGAATGATTTTCGAGGCTAGTGTTCAGATGAAAGGAAGAATTGTGCTAATGACCAGATAATCGGCCAAGCCTCAAAGTTGTTCTCTAGAAAATTTATCTATATTTATGAAATTTATTCATTTTTTATTTCTTTTATTAATATTTTTGGTTCTAAATTAATGAATAAATTAAAAAAACACTCAATCAAGCTACTCAATTTTTTTCAATTGTTTCGAAAATATAAATTCACTAGAAAAATTGGAACGAGTGCCATAAGTTGTCGAAATAATGAATGAAAAATATATTTCGCGTTAAATTTCAACGATGCGAGCTTCAAAATGTATGAAATTTATTTATTTATAAATTTATTAGTATTTATTTATTTTTTATTCCTTTTATTCATATTTTTGTTTATAAATTTATAAATAAATCCAAAAACACACAATCGAGCTTCTCAATTTTTATTTGAATTGCTTCAAAAATAAAAATTTACTAGAAAATTTCGAACGAGTGCCCTTCATTGTCAAAATAATTAATGAAAAATGTATTTTTCGTAGTATTTCAACGATGCAAACTCCGGTATCACGAAATTCCAGCCAACTCGAGTTTCACAACGAATAGAATAATTCTGCAAAGGAAAAACTCACCTGCTACTGTTGCTAATGTGTTCCTGAGTCGACCAGAGGCGAACGACGCCGTCCATACTAGCGCTCGCTATGTATTGGCCATCCTCGCTCCAGTCCAGATTCATAACAGTGTCCTGATGACCTTTCAGTTCCGTTAGCAAGCCATCCGTTGCCAAATCGTATATCGAAATGCATTTGTCGTCGCCTGTTAAGAAAAATCGTGTTTTCCGAAGAAAATTTAATTAAAAAACCAAAATTTTCAAAATCTTGATTTTTCTCGGAGGAAAAGGATCAGCCGAGTAGCAAAAAAATGTAAACACGTACCGGCTGCTGCGAGATACTTTCCATCGGGACTAAAGACCAAACTGTAAATAGCCGATTGAGGTTCTACGTAAAGTCTCAGAAGACTACCGTCGTCTTTGTTCCACAGCCTGATGGTTTTGTCCGCCGAACCAGTCGCCAAGTACCGAGCGTTTGGATGAAATTTTATACACTGCAAAAACGTTTATTCTCTTTTTTCGTAAAATCGTCGTAAAGGAAAAGCGTGGGGTTAAAAAAAAAAGGATTCCACTCACGTTGACGTCTAAAAAATGTCCTGCGAATATTCTCAATGGAAACTTGCGATCGAGCGACCAGAGCTTCGCAGTTCTGTCGTGAGAACCCGTTGCTATATATAAATTGAATACACTCGTGTCCATACACCATATCGGATAATTGTGACCGCTGGAAACAAAATCATTCGATAGTTAGAACCCTCGACGATACTAGCGAAAGATTTCCAACAAATAGTCATGAAGAAAAAGAAAAAAAAACAGATAATTGTTGCCCAAGAAAATTTCTCAACAACTTCCGTTCATTGAATTTTTACTTTTCCGAAATTTCGTCACTAAAAAACGTTTTCTCGATTTTTTACTCTCAAGAAACAAATATTTGGTAAGTGTGGAATGTAAATAATTGATTTTGCTTGTAAATAGCTGCGCAGGAATAATCGTTGAGTCCAAAAAACAAAAAACAGTTAATCGTTGGCTCAAGAAAATTTCTCATCAACTTCTGTTCGTTCATTTTTTACTTTTCCAAAATTTCGTCACTAAAAAACGTTTTCTTGATTTTTTACTCTCAATAATCAAATAATTGGTAAATGTGGAATGTAAATAATTGAATAATCGTTGAGTCCCACAAGAAAAAACAGTTAATCGTTGGCTCAAGAAAATTTCTCAACAACTTCTGTTCGTTAATTTTTTACTTTTCCAAAATTTCGTCACTAAAAAACGTTTTCTTGATTTTTTACTCTCAATAATCAAATATTTGGTAAATGTGGAATGTAAATAATTCATTTTGCTTGTAAATAGCTTCGCAAGCATAATCGTTGAGTCAAAAAAACAAAAAACAGTCAATCGTTGGCCCAAGAAAATTTCTCAACAACTTCTGTTCGTTAATTTTTTACTTTTCCAAAATTTCGTCACTAAAAAAAGTTTTCTTGATTTTTTACTCTCAAGAAACAAATATTGGGTAAATGTGGAATGTGAATAATTGAATTTACTTGTAAATAGCTGCGCAAGAATAATCGTTGAGTCAAAATAACAAAAAACCGTTAATCGTTGGCCCAAGAAAATTTCTCAACAACTTCTGTTCGTTAATTTTTTACTTTTCCAAAATTTCGTCTCTAAAAAATCTTTTTCTGGTTTTTTATTCACAGGAATCGAATATTTGGTAAATGTGGAATGTGAATAATTGAATTTACTTGTAAATAGCTGCGCAAGAATAATCGTTGAGTCAAAATAACAAAAAACAGTTAATCGTTGGCTCAAGAAAATTCCTCAACAACTTCCGTTCGTTAATTTTTTACTTTTCCAAAATTTCGTCACTAAAAAACGTTTTCTTGATTTTTTACTCTCAATAATCAAATATTTGGTAAATGTGGAATGTAAATAATTCATTTTGCTTGTAAATAGCTTCGCAAGCATAATCGTTGAGTCAAAAAAACAAAAAACAGTGAATCGTTGGCTCATGAAAATTTCTCAACAACTTCTGTTCGTTAATTTTTTACTTTTCCAAATTTTCGTCTCTAAAAAATCTTTTTCTGGTTTTTTATTCACAGGAATCGAATATTTGGTAAATGTGGAATGTGAATAATTGAATTTACTTGTAAATAGCTGCGCAAGAATAATCGTTGAGTCGCCATGCTCGCATATCTTTGTCGCTCGAAACGGAGAGAAGAATTTCCGATTCGGAGACGAATCTCAAGTCGTGAACGACGTCTGTGTGTCCCCGTAATACTACAGCTCCTGCTTCTTCTCTATGGGGAAAAATGGAAGAAGAAAATTGTAAGATAATTGCGAGTTTTAAGGGAAAAAAATGATTTTTGTGAAAATGTATAAAATATTATTTACGGACATGTCTATGTTCGGTTCCGGCGATCCGCTCGTAGAAGGTGCGTCGCAGGCAAAAGTAACGGAAGGCTGCCGAGACTTCGGCATCATTAAAACCGTGTCCCCGATACCCCAAAGTCTTATCTCTGCTGTGCTAAATCCCGAAGCTAATTTGTCCATGTTCGGTGTTATTCTTCCGCAACTAGCGCTGCAAAAATACGCGAAAATTTCAAGCTTCGTATCCACGAAAAACGATTTTTTGCGTTTTTTTTCAATAGCAAAAATGAGATTCAATAAAGATCGAGGACTCATGGGCTTTTCAACGATATTTGCGACTGAAATCTCGAGTTTTTTGGTGCAGCGCCGAAAACGTCATTATCAAGAATTTAAATCAGCAAAAAACTTGGCCTGCTGTTGTCGATTTTGTGATTTGAGAAAAAAATACCATATTGTTTGGCGAGCGTGTCGGGCTCCGTGACGCGCAGAGATCGACGTTGGACGGTAGCAACAATTTGAAATATCGTAAAATCTGTTTGTATTTTTCTTTCGCGTGCGTGAATGATTGAAGGACGACGAGCGATATGAAAGGATGAAAGAATTTTTGTTCGAAATTTGCTAACCCCGTATGTTGTGAACCTGGAATGAGGATTTTTTTATATTTACTTTTCAATGGCGTTGTTAACGGTCATTATTCTCAGAGGTTGGTGAGCATTGTTACGTATCAATCGTATAGCTTCCTGCAGTTCGCGCATTTCACGATCTACCCCTGTGCCGGAAGCTTGTTCGACGTGCCCGTTGATGCTCATTTCGTTCTTCTGACTCCTATCACCAGTTTCCTCATCCATTGAGTTCGTGTCAACTATTTTTCTAATTATCGTCAAATGTATATTTATGACCTGGAACACAAACCATTATTATTAAATATTAGATTTAAAAATTATCAAAATGATGAATAATTTATTAATTATTTTTATAAAAATAATTACGAATTAATTTTGGAAAATTTTGTTTCACCAACAAATTTAATTAATAATTAATTAGATAATTAATTTTTTGTTAATTATTTCTATATTTTTATAATTGATATAATTAATAATTAATTAATAGTAGAAATTTGTTATTATTATTATTAATAATTATAAAATTGTTAATTAAATGGCGGAATTTTGCAAGTTCTCACAATTATTATTATTATTATTTCGTTATTATTAAATATTAGATTTAAAAATTATCAAAATAATGAATAATTAGTTAATTATTTAATTAATTATTTTAATATCGTAATTATTGTCATAAAAATAATTAATTATTTACTAATTATTTATATAACAATAATTACGAATAAATTTTTGAAAATTTTGCTTCACCACCAAATGTAATTAATAATTAATTAAATAATTAATTGTTTATTAATTATTTCTATATTTTTAAAGTTTATATCATTAATAATTAATTAACACAACAAATAATAATAAATAATAAATTAATAGTACAAATTTGTTATTATTATGAATAGTTATGAAATTTTTAATTGAATGGCAGAATTTTGCAAGTTCTCTCAATAAACTTGGACGATTTGAGATTGTGCGAGTTTTTGTAATTACCTGCATTATAATAATGTGTCCGTGTTTAGTGAGAAATTTCTGTAAACAGACGTGAGACTCGTCGGACATATCGACTTTGTACTTTCTGGTTCTGAAGGCGTTAACCAGTGGCCTTAATTCTATGTCGTGAATAGAAAATACACTTGACAATTCCTCCAGAAAATCCCTCTCCGTGTCGCTGAGAAAATCGCTCTGATGACATTTGAGAAATTGGAGCGCCGCTTGCCTGTTGCCGGCGTGCAGCATCTCCAAATAGAGATGACAAAACACCGGATACAGCAGACCCATTAGCTCCAATCTCATTTTCTCATTCACGATATTGTTGATCCAATTTTTTAGCCTGGAATGTCGGAAGAATTTGAAATATGAGAATTTTTGGGGAAACGGATTTTTCTGGGAGAATACGCTACGTGATTTGCAGTTTTTTTTTTATTGGAAGATTTTTTTGTTTAATTTCAGAAAAAAAAGGATTTTTTAGGATTTTTTGAGTATGGATCATGAGTTTTTGGAGTTATGGGATTTTTTTGGAACCAGAATCACTCGGGAGGGACTTTCTCTGATAGAGCTGCTTCGTTGCTCTCTATTGAACCATTTGTTTACTGTCTGTATGAGGATTTATAGCCTCTGCTTACGATCAACATCGAGGGAATACAATTGAAAGAACTTTTCGACGTTGAATTGCACAGAAATGATAAAAAAAATGGCAAACCTCTGATATGCTTGATCAGCAGCTGCAACGTCGTTGATAATAGCGCTGAAGACGATGGAATTGTCGCGCGACGTGCCGCATTCGGCGGTCGCATTTAATGTCATTTCCTCGCTCGATCGACAGCCGATTCTCTCACTTTTGTGATACAAATCGCCGTCCTGTAATGGAAAACATAGTTTCGAAAAGGAACGCGATGCAACAATGAGAAAAACTGAAGAATAATTCGCGAAGAAGGAATTTTTTGAATTGAGGTTATGTCGCGAAAGATCGTCAGTATTTTCCACGATTTTCCCTTTTCTTCTTGCAGAATTTTTTTGTTTACGATTACTAGGAACACGCGGCGTTTTCTGGCTTACTTGATAACGCCGTCTCTTCAAATAGGATTCGACAGTCGCATTTATCACGTCGAGTTTCGAGCGTTTCATCTTCATCTGGTCACACTTTGTTTACACCGCGTTTTGTATTTTTCAAACACACAACTTTCCGTCGATCGTGAGATTTTGACGCCATGTCACCGAAACATCTTGATTTATTTTCGGTGCCGCTGCACGAAAAAATACAAGTGCGAAATAAAAAGATAAAATATTTAACTGAAAAGCAGCGAGGAACGCCACGGAGTATTGTCGCGTTTTGTTTTTAGTTGTAACGTGCGCGCAAACCACCGCGAGGAACAAGAATTTCTTTTTGACAGCAGTCTAGCGTTCGTAAGACTTCTAGGTTTGTTTTTTCCCTCGATTTCCTCCTTCCTCTTCGCCGTCTTGTGTTTTTCAGAACTGGCGGGGGCAAACGTGAATTTATACGCGTGTGTATATTTTCGAGTCAAGAAATTTCGGTCTCTTTTTAGTTACGCGAGGAGGACGGAACGTTTGTTTACGTATATATATGGGAATCGAGAAAACATGATATAGTCGGCAGTGCAATTTCCTGCCAAATGAGAATTTGTAGAATTTTCAAATTCTGCCGCATGCTTGTGTGGAACGTCAAGCTACACGCCGCGATTTTCAACAATGACGCGAATTGCACGATACAGACTCGGAGTAACAATTAACGTTGCATTCTGTTTATAAACAAACAATATTTCCATGTTCTGTAATATTAATAAAATAATTTCTGGGACACGCTGTTTATCACGTTCCACTCACACTACGATCGACGACTTCATAGTTTCGTGCATTGACACGATGTGAAAGCGCTACATATAAACACGTTTTCGTCTGTAAACATTTGGACAAAATATTCCATCCAGAAAAAACGTCCGTGCGCCACGAAATTACAAAACGTCATGTATCTTTTTCGTTTTACCGAAAAGTGAGGTTATGTGACAGCAGTCGACGATTCTTTTTAGGAAAAGTTTTCTACTTCGCTTCTCCCACCTACGCTCGCATTGCGAAACGCGACGATGATTGTTGACAGTTCATTGAAAAGCATATGTTTTACGGAATCAGTGAACATCGAGGAAGTTTGTAAATTATTTATTTCGACGGAGTGTTTAATGGTGAAAAATCGTGAAATTATCAAGTTGTGTGCAAACTGATTTGTGAAGAATTTGACGTCGACAAAATTAAGAATCTGATAAAACTTCACGAAGAATCAGCTGAGTGTGTAATTAGAATCTCGTGATACGAATTTTCGAGTAATTTCACGAGAAAATTCTCCCCAACGACTGTTCCAAATGGAGGAACGACAGAGAATATTATTAAAGGATGACAACCCTACGATTTTCACGAGGTCCAGGAAAAGCAGTGCAATCAGTGACAAATCAACAGGTTCGTGTGATCTTACGAAAAGGAAACCGTTGTTACGATCGCGTCGAAAATTAATTACGTTCTCGACATCGTCGTTGCTTTTTTTCTCGAAACAAAAAAATACAAAAAAAAAACATAAGAAAAAAATAAATTTCTAATTCGTTATATTTCGATAACTAATGCACTCGTTCGAATTTTTCTAGTAAATTCAGTTTTCCAGTGGCAAAGGCAAAAATAATGACTTTTCGTTTTTCGTTTTTCTCAGAAAATAATAATTTCACGAAATTTCTCTCTCAGATGCCCAAAGTATGCCGTGTCCTGGACGAACACAAGGCGACGGCATGGAAAACGTTATTTCGGAGAAAGTAGAAATGAAACAGAAGAAAACGCGACTCGGCGAGACTCTCATCTATCATCCGACGAATCTGAAGCAAGTGGCATGCACGCCGCCGGTTACGCCCACCGGGACGATAGTAAATCTTGTTCCAAAAGGAGTGACGCACAGCAAAAAGAATATTCTGCATTCTCTCAAGTCCAAAGAGCCCAAATTCGTTCCTTACGAACCTTACAAAGCTGCGGTGAATCCTATCGTGCCGAACGAGAAAGGGAGATTCAAAAAATCGTGCAAAAACAATCTGGACATAAACACGATGGTGGCACAAATGGCGATACACAAATCGATGGAAGTTCCAAGGCGGATTATTGGGAAAGAGGAGAGCGGAGAAAAGGTGGAAATTATTGATGACGAGCACAAACAATGGGACGTTCAAAAAAAAGCTTACGAAGCTGAAATTCAAAATCTTAAGAGCGAGAACGGGCAGCTTGAGAATCAGCTCAAATTTCAAGCTCAGGTAAATATTTACTCAGGGACCAAGTTAATCTATCGATTATCAGTGAATAACAATGATAAAGAAGAATTTTTATCCATTACCCAGTGCAGGATCCCTTTCTGGTAAAAAAACTACTTTCCTGAATTTTTTCTGATTTTTTAAACGGGTCTTAGTAAAAAAATACGGTAGGACACCCCAGACCCATGTGTGTCTAGGGAGGTGCGCTAATTGTAGTGTGTCCAATTTTGAATTTTATTGAATTGCAATTCAAAGTTTTGAAATTTGTTCAAAACCAAAAATTTCGGAATTTAATGAATTAAAATGCAAAATTTTTGCATTCATTCGAATTAGAATGGAAATTTTTCAAATTTATTGAATTGCAATTCAAAGTTTTCAAATTCGTTCAAAACCAAAAATTTCGGAATTCAATGAATTAAAATGCAAAATTTTTGCATTTATTCGAATTAGAATGGAAATTTTTCAAATTTATTGAATTGAAATTCGAAATTGTCAAATTTATAGAATTAAAATTCAAAATTTTCAAATTTTTCGAATTGTAATTCGAAATTTGATTACGGAGGGTTAAGAAAATTGAAATTATGAATGGTGGAGTTTGCAGGATTGGAAAACGTATTTTTAGTTGGACCCCAACGTAGCGAACTGTTATGCTATCGATTGTAAATTTTTTTTCAATTTAAATCGAAAATCAAAGGATTGATTTGTTTCACAGGTGAACGGGGAATTGAAAAACCTCTTAGTGGCAGCTGTGGGTGAAGACCTGCAGACAAAAGTCCACCTGTTAACCGAAGACAAATTGCAGCTTGCTCGTGCTCTGTTAAACTCGGCACAGCACTTGAGCACTCATCAGGAACAGACAGAGTGGCTGGCTGGACAGTGCGAAGTCTGGAGAAGCAAATTTTTGGCGAGCAGTCTCATGGTCGAGGAGCTCGCAAAGTGGAAAGCTGCGCTTTGTCAGCGAACGACGGATCTCCAGGAAGGGATCAAGAGACTGCTCGAGGAACGCAGTAAAGTCAGGGACACGGCCCTGCGAACGTACCGGTAAATTTTACGTTCATTTTCTTGCTCAAAAAAAAAAAAAAACAGAAAAATTGTAACAAGCATTTTGGAGTCGATCGTTTCGAGATTTTCAGAAAAACCTTCAACTGGATTTTCAATGTTTTTGCTTTACAGAACCCTGAGCGTTCTCCGCCAAAACTTTGACCCCGTCGGGTCAATGTCCTTCAAAAGACACGAACTACCGAGCACAAACATCGTCGACTTGGTTGAGGGTTCTTGCCAATTAGCCGAGGTCCTCAAAGTTCAACTTCTCAGTGGAATGGACAACGTGCTTCCTCAGAGGGATATAAACGTTACGGGCCTAGAAATGAAAACACTAGTAGAAAAAAGTGCAGAAGAGGTAACAATGTTAACCCTGGAACGGTAACACGAGGTCGAAAACTAGCCCAGACGATTTTTAATCCTTCGTTCTCCCGTTTTTTATCGTTTTACCGAATTTTTTACTGATTTTTTGACTTCAAGCTAAATTGCCCCAGGCTCACGTGTTCCTGCACTAACGCACGAAAAGAATGAGCCCAAGTTGAACGGTTTTCGTTCAATTTTACCGGAGATACGATTATTTCAAAATTGGGGTCATTCATGACCTTGAGTTACCGGAACGGGTCAAAAAAATAAGAATAGCGTGCTAGACATAATGTAATTTAAAAAACATCGATTCTCGTACATGATTCATTTTTATTGGACGTTTTCCACAAGGATTTTCGGTCTTAAACTTTGTCTCTAAAATGTTTGAATCGTTACGTTCCATTAGGATGAATTGACTAGTTTTTTCCGAGCGGAATCAACACTTTGGAGCAGTCGGCAATAGTAATTGAAGATTTTGTCAATTATTATTGATTTTCGTTGTAATTATTGATTGTCGTCGATAAAATAAAAATAAAAAATAGTAACTTGCTATAAAAATAATAAAAGCCGGAGAATCAACAGATTTTTGTGTTCCAGTTGTTGATGAGCCCAAATCTTCTGATGTCTGGACGACAGGATGCGGCGTGCAGCGCGGTAATGGGAGCTGCTGTCGCGGTAGGAGGAAAAATGTTTCTGCCTTCGAGAGTCAGTGATTCCTACATGACCTGTTGCCCTCACTGTAGCGGAGAGGTCAAGCAGGTATGACGCAACTTCGATTTTTCTACATTCATCAATCGTACACGGAATTGAATGTCACCGTTGCATCGAGTCAATATGCTGCTGAATAGATCGTTGCAACGCAACGAAAACTTGCGTTTTCGGCGGTTTGTTTTTTTTTGGGTTCTAATCGCTTTTTGGCAACTTCGGTTTGAAAAAAAATGAAATTAATGGAAAAATAGTCGGCTCTGTATTGTTTCTCCAAAAAATTTTGAATTAAAATTCAGAAATTTCAAATTTATCGAATTGGAATTCGGAATTTTCAAATTTATTGAATTAAAATTCAAATTCTTCGAATTTATTGAATTGCAATTAGAATTTTTTAAACATATTCCATTAGAATTGAAAAATATCAAATTGATTGAATTAAAATTTAAAATTTCGGAATTTATTGAAATAAAATTCAAAATTTTCAAATTTATTGAAATAAATTCCAATATATTCGAATTTATTTAATTAAAATCCAAAATATTCGAATTTATTGAATTAAAATTCAAAATTTTCAAATTTATTGAAATAAAATCCAAAATATTCGAATTTATTGAATTTAAATTCAAAATTTTCAAATTTATTGAATTAAAATCCAAAATTTTCAAATTTATTGAATTAAAATTCAAAATGTTCAAATTTATTGAATTAAAATCCAAAATATTCGAATTTATTGAATTAAAATTCAAAATGTTCAAATTTATTGAATTAAAATCCAAAATTTTCAAATTTATTGAATTAAAATCCAAAATATTCGAATTTATTGAATCAAAATTAAAAATATTCAAATTTATCGAATTGCAATTCGGAATATTCGACTTTATTGAATGAAAATTAAAATCGACACGATTCAGTATCGAGAATACGAACCGTTATCATTGATTTTTCATTTCTCGACGAAGTTGCCAAGAGCATGAGTAAAAAGCTACGGACAATAAGATTCTACACGCGCGAGTCTTCCTCCTTGATAGCAGGGGAATAAATATAAATATTCGAATACGAAAAACTTGTAAATTTGATCGATCTTATAAGTTATGGGAATAGACTTTAAAAATTTGTTTGTACAATATTCTTTGGTACGGATAACGGAGCATCGGCGATGTTCGATCCCGACAAATCCGATTTTCCTCCCGGAGCTTCGATTATCTGTTCGTCGAATAACACGAATCGTTAATTATTAAAAAATCATGAGAATTTAGAAAGAAATTCTTGGTATTTTCTCCCTTGCTTACCTTTCCATCTTCGAGGGAATACGTTTTTGTCGCGTAACGCACTTTACGACTAGACAAAACAATTATCGTGTAATCGGCAAACACATCGAGCAGCACGTTCTCAACAATTTCCTCTTCCGAACCGAGCTGCTCTATCGATTCTTCTATTATTAATATCTGCAAAGAATCAGTGTGTCGTGAGGTTATCGACAAGAAAATACAAAGTGGCTTAACGATACGTCGTTGCTTTCGATTCAGAATCGTCATTTTCCTGTTTTTTTGAGAATAAAATGACAATGTTGGCGTTTGCATCGTTACGATGCAACGAAAACTCATTATATTTCTCAGCAGAGCAAAAAATTTGCAAAATTGGAATGAATTCTATTAATTATCAACATAATGAATAAAAAATACATTTTTCCGCGTCCGATTCCGAGGAATCGTGACAGTTGAATGGATTTCTTTCGCTGCTGTTAATTTTTTAAAAAGAACGATTTTGCCAATGACCAAATAATCGGCCAAGACGCGAAATTGTTCTCTCGAAAAATGAACTCAATTTATAAACTTGAGCGCGGAGTTTATCCAAAAAATCTCAATCGAGGTTCTCAATTTTTTCCATTTGTTTCGAAAATTTGAAATTACTAGAAAAATTGTAAAATAATTGATGGAAAATATTTTTTTCGTTGCAACCGTGCAACCGATTTTTTAAACTCTAACGGGAAGCATCGGGGCACGAGCGAGCCCGATTAATTGAATTTTCGTTCCTTGAAATCGTGAAAAGTTTGTTTATTAAAAACTTACTTTGCTGGAGTTGTTGAGTAGAGCCCTGGCAAGGAACAACAATTTCTTTTCCCACAATCTGAACGTAACGTTCGCCGAGCTTTCCAATTTATTCGGCAACTTGGAGATTTTCTCCCAGAGACAAACTTTTTGCAAAGCCATCATGAGAGTCTTGTCCGTGTTTTCGTTATTCGGATCCAAATTGTACTTTATACTGCCGTCGAAGAGAAAAGGGTCGCTGGGTACAAAATTAATGCTTTTTCGAAGTTTTTCCGTGGGGACTCCGTCGATATTCGTGTTGCTCAAATAAATCTCGCCCGAAGTGATGTCCACGAATCTGTAGAGCGACGTGACGAACGAGGACTTTAACGTCGGTTCTGTTCCCATTAAAGCTGCAAATGGGAAAATTGCGTTTTTCTTCTTTGTCGAAAATCGTACGAAATAATTGACACAGCAAAAAATTTGCTGAACCCACAGAATTTTCATTTCTAATCCACACACACGCAGACAGTCGGACTTGAAAAACAAGCCAAAAAGGAAAATTGCATCTTCGATTGCTGATGAAATACTTGCCAACTTTTTCGCCTGCTCCAATATTTATGTTGATGGGTTCTTGGAGCGATTTCGTGTTCAAAGTCACATTTTCGAACTTGATAGAATGCTCGTGAGGCCAGTCGTTGGGCAGGTCGATGGTGCAACTTTTTTCTTTCGGTAAACTCTGCAGAGTGAATAAAAAAAAAAAAGATACTCGATTCAGTGTGCAGCTGAATTTTTAATGGAATTTCCTTGGTCGCTTTTTTTACCTCGACGAAATTATTTACTGCGTTGATTGCCAAAAGACTGGCGTATGCTCCTGAGAAAGCTCCGGTCAAATGGACAATGCTGAGAGTCAATTGAAGCGTACAAATGAAAGCGAGTCCAAGGATTTCGTATTGATCGCGTATGTCGCTCAGTGAGGCGCACATCAACACAATTATTCCAACATTTAATGCTGAAATGTTGAAAACACAGAAAATCTTAAAAGAAACAAAATAATTTGTTTCGTCGTTTATAATTTCTGTAAACCGTTCGGTTTTTCTCACCTGACCACATTTTTATTCTGTACTCGATCCACAATTTAATCGCGTGGAGCATAAAATCAAAAGTTGAATTATTGTCACAATGTTTGTAGAACTTTTTCGTAAAGTCTCGCTCTTTGTGATAGGCCTGGATAACAGCTCGTCCAGCAATTGTGTTTACAGAGTGATTGTAAATTGGAACCACCGAGTCCGTTTGTACTATTTCGTGCAAATTCAAAGTCAGACCCCTGCAGAAAAATTATGATGAAGTGACTGTTGTTTCTATTATTTTAAGGAATTTAGCAAAGCCGTGGGATAAAATGATTTCGACACGTTCGGGGAAAGAGCAGAAGAATCCGATGCATTCGATGTTGAATTTTGCATTCAAACGATGCAAAATTCGAATGACACGACGTTTGCATCGTTGCAATTCAACGAAAAATCGATTTTTTATTCATTATTTTAATAAGTAATGAAACTCGTTCGAATTTTTCTAGTAAATTTAGTTTTCGAATGGCAAAGAAGGTTCTGCCATCGTTGACAAATGTTGTAAGAAAATTTTGTGCTGTGCTATAAAAAATATCAATTTTTTTGTATTCCAACGATGCAAACTTCAACGTTGGCGAAGTTACTGGAAATTCGAATGACACGAATTTTGCATCGTTGCAATTCAACGAAAAATCGATTTTTTATTCATTATTTAAAAAATTAATGAAACTCGTTCGAATTTTTCTAGTAAATTGAGTTTTCGAATCGCCATTATCGTTGACAAATGTTGTAAGAAAATTTAGTGCTCTCTGCTGCAAAAAATACAAGTTTTCAGCATTTACAGGATGTATGAGTAAAGTTGAAAGTGGAAAATGGTAAAAATAGTCTTTACCTCGCGTAATGAACGTATGAGATCGAAACCAAGATGAAGAGTATCGTTGGTATGAGAAGCCAGAACGAAACGTAGCCAAGGATGATGACACTAAACACAATAATCCCCGAGTGCATCAGAACGGTCGTCATTAATCTCGGCAAAACGGAATCAACTGCGAAAAGAATAACAAAATGATGAAAAAAATATTTGGAACAATTTTTTTTAGAGATCGAGGAATTTTCTTCGAGCTAACCTTCTTGCAAGTTTAAGCTGCAAACGTTCAAGAGAATCGACTGTGGTATCGTAGCAAAAATCGACATTTGTGCTCTGTACAATTCGTGCAACCATTTTGCGTGAATCCTCCTGGCAGCTGCGAAGACCATCTGCAAAGTTTTCAATAAATCTCCGAATGATTTTGTCTTTTTTAACATTCGTACGTATTGAGAATTAAATCGTCGCAAGGGCTTACTTTGTTGTACGTGGCGAGTAAGACGATTAGAGAGAAAACGAGGAAACCGACCATGGCGGATATTATTATTGCGATTGCTGTCAGGTCGCTGATTGTTTTCTGTCAAAAATGAAATTTCATTGCTCATCGATTTTTTTTTTCCATTCTTTACGATTTAAATTAGTGTTTGAATTTTTTTGGCACAGACGCGTCGCAATTATTTCTTCGTTTTTTGCGAAATTTGTTTTTGTATCGTGAGGAAAATTACGTCGATGCACAAAGCATTGGTTTCGTGTCTCAAGAAAAAGGGAAATTTCGTTGTTTTTAAAAAATTTGAACTTGATCGTTTTTCGATGAATAATTTTTACCTGCCCGATGTATATGAAGACGAGAGGTGAAGCAGCGATGGGAAACGAGAACAACGTCGACATGATAACGACCAGGATTCCCAGATACGAACCGCCCCCGTTTTGCACGTAAAAATTTTCTTTCATCCGCAGGCCGTCATCGTAGATCGAGCTTTTTGTTGGTGGGTCAAGGTCCTCGTTGGTATCGATGGTAATCATTTCTTCCTGGAACATGAAAAAAGCGTTTGTCTTGAATGAATAACGTGGAATTTCGGGTTTTTCAATATTTGGCATAAAATTTGGCTCACGTCGGTGTCCAGACCGCACGAAGCCGCGGTACTGGTACTCGAGAGAATTCCTCTGGGTCCTGGGGTCGTTAGCAACTGACTCATTGAGGTATTTATTTGCTCCCCCGATCTAAATTCAACGACAGAAAAAATTTATTATTATTTTTAACAAGTCTCTGAACGTACGATGTTGAAGTTCGCAGCTTTGCAACGAAAATTGATTTTTTTTATCGCACAGCACAACATTTTCAAGGAACGATATTGAGAAAGTTTTCTTTGCCATTGGAAAACTCAATTTACAAGAAAAATCCGAACGAGTGTCTTAATTATCAAAATAATGAATTAAAATATTTTTTCCGTTGCATTGGAACGATGTAAAGTTCAGTAAAAATTGAATTTCCTGTAATTATGACGATTTCGAAGTTTGCGTCGTTGGAATGCACGAAAACTGATGATTTTTCATAGCAAAGCACAAAATTTTTTTAGCGTATTTGTCAACGTCTTCTTTGCCATTCGAAAACTCAATTTACGAGAAAAATTCGAACGAGTGTCTCAATTATCAAAATAATGAATAAAAATATTTTTTTCGTTGCGTTGGAACGATGCAAAGTTCAGTAAAAATTGAATTTCCTGTAATTATGACGATTTCGAAGGTCGCATCGTTGGAATGCCCGAAAACTGATGATTTTTCATAGCAAAACACAGAAATTGTCAACGATACTGGGAAATTCTTCTTTGCCATTGGAAAAACAGAATTTACTAGAAAAATTCGAACGAGTGTCATTAATTATGAAAATAATTAATAAAAAAAACTTATTTTTCGTTGTATTTCAACGATGCAAACTTCTTTGTCATCTAAATGTTTAAATAATCAGAAAATATGAAGAATGGAAGGGAAAGAATCGGATCTAAAAATTCGAATTACCTGCAATATTTTTTCTTGTATTTTTTCATATAGGAATTGAGCAAATTAGTGTATTCGCTATTCCACTGCAACAACTCTTCGTGAGTGCCTTGCTCGACGATGGTTCCTTCTTTCATGACGTATATCACGTCGCATCGGTTAAGAAACTGAAAATTATAGAATTTCCTGAATTTTTCATTTTCTATGATTTTTTTTTTTATTTTCACGCAGTAAGGGAGTGAATTTTTTTTTTTAAGTACCTGCACTCTGTCCGATATCATGATGACAGTTTTGGTTCCAAGAGCTTGTAGAATGGACTTTTCAAAAATGTCTTTGCTTTCCTCAGGCTCAACGTCGGCCAACGGATTGTCGAGGAGATTAATGTCTCTCTGAGTGTAAACAGCACGAGCGAGTACGATTTTTTGCTTCTGGGCGAGAGTCAAATTGACGGTGGTAAGAATAGTGTCATCGGAGCCGGGCAAAAGCGCCAAGTCTCCGGTCAAGTTGCAGGAACGAATGGTTTTGTAATACCACGAGGAGTCGAGATTGTCACCGAAGGAAATATTTTCCTTCAACGTTCCCTCGAAGAGCCAGGGGACTTGTGAGACGTAGGAACAAGTTCCATCGATAGTGACGCGGCCACTGACGATCTTCAGATGTCCCATCAACGAGAGCAAAAGCGAAGTTTTGCCTGAACCGCAAGATCCGCAAATTCCGATTAATTTTGATTTCGGAGCGTACAAATTAATGTCCACCAAAGATTCGAGCGAATGCGAATCGACGGAACGTGCAGGTTGGTTGTCGTAGCTGTCCAAAAAGAAACTGCAACGTCGAAATAATTATTCATGGAAAATTCTGAATTTTTTCATTTTCGTTTGATCGAAAAATTCAATTTTTCTCGCTATCAATTTTGCTGTTACTGGGAATTAAGATTCTTGGCTTTTTCGGAAACTGACTTATCTCTCTCCCACGTGAAATGTCCATGATTTATCGTGACTGCCAGATTTTTATCGATCGGACGATCCGTGAAACGATCAGTGTCTTTCAATGTCAGGACAGTCTAAAAATAACGAGATATTTATCAATGGGCGTGAATTCTTTACTTGCTTACCTCTCCGTAGACACACATGGGTCTGGGGTGCCCATTCAGCGAATGGCGTGAATTTCTCGTTTTTCGTATCGATGACCATTAAAAAACAATAATAAAAAACAATTTTCATCCATCACCCAGTGCGGGCTCTCTTTCTAAAGATCGAAAACAATTTTCCTGAATTTTCTCAGATTTTTTAAACGAGTCCAAGTGTACAGAAAAAAATGGCCGGGTCTCCCAGACCCATGTGTGTCTAGGAAGGGTTAAAAATAAAAACAGAAAAAGAAATTTGGAGTCCATTCAGCGAATTTCGTGAATTTCTCGTTCTTCGTATCGATTACCATTAAATAACAATAATAACAACAATTTTCATCCATCACCCAGTGCGGGCTCTCTTTCTAAAGATCGAAAACTATTTTCCTGAATTTTTTCCGATTTTTTAAACGAGTCCAAGTGTACAGTAAAAAATGGCCGGGTCTCCCAGACCCATGTGTGTCTAGGAAAGGTTGAAAAAAAAAACAGAAAAAGGAATTTCCAGTCCACTCAGCGAATTTCGCGAATTTCTCGTTTTTCGTATCGATTACCATTAAAAAACAATAATAAAAAACAATTTTTATCCATCACCCTGTGCAGGCTCTCTTTCTATAGATTCGAAACTACTTCCCTGAATTTTTTCCGATTTTTTGAACGAGTCCAGGGACAGTAAAAAACGGTAGGACGCCCCAGACCCATGTGTGTCTAGGGAGGAGCGGAAACGATGAAAAATTACCTTCAATTTGTTGAGAGAAATAACGCCTCGTGAAATACTGCTCATTGCGAGCCAGCTGTTGCGTACGCAGTATTTGAGATTAATCAAAATGAGCACGAGACAGGGAATGTACTGAAAAAAGTAAAGAGCATCGAGCAATTTCTTCAGAATATTCCACGCAAAAATTCAAAGATATTTTCATGCGAACGTTTGCTCACATTTGCGGTAACGAAGTGTTGATCCGCGAGGATGCACGCCATCAATGCAGCGCCGATCGTTCCAATAGGAATTATATGGACCATCCCGAGACTCCAGCCTTCGCTCAATCCTCCCAAATGCATTATCGCAAGTTCCTTTTTTCTCACCTCTGTAAAAACAACCCAAAAAAAGTAAAGAAACGTGCTGCGACATCGAGCAGAGGAAATGGAAATTTAATCGAACCGATTTTTTTATTCGCCACGTACGAACGTCGAGGACACACGTACCTCGAATCTTTCTCAAGAAATAATTGTCCCAGAGAGTTACTTTTGCCAGAAATATGTTGTCCATGAATTCTTGCATCAATGACATCCTTTGGAGCGAGTAATTCATTGCCTTTGTGCCGAAAATCTTTGTCAAATACGCAGTTGGTACCTGAAAGAAAATTTGTTCCGCGTTTGATCGTAAAATCTGAGAAATTTTCTCTATTGATATATTTTTTGTCGTCGCCGTAGAAACAATTACGATTTTTCAATTAATTTCTTCATTTTTTTTTTTTTTTTGAAAGGAACTTCTCGAGCTGATAAAGTTGGAGGAAAAATTTACCAGACACAGGTAGAGAGTGACGAGAACGATGGTTCCTATCAGAGCCCAGTGACCCATCGAGTACCACATGAAAAGAGACCAAAGCACGAGAATCAAAGGCCCCGAAAAAATGAGAGGGCCGTTGGCAATCAATTCGTAAAGTGTTTTGCTGCTTGGTACGAAATACGTCATGATCTGCATAATTGAAAAGGAAACAATTACAAAAATGTGAATAACCAAGTTTTGGAGCATTTTTCGTGAGGAACTAACCTGGTGAGCCGAAGCCTCGTAACGAATCGACGAACGCACGAGCTTTTTGTAGGCAAAGGCGAGACAAGCTGATCGCAATCGAGTCGCGGTGCTAAATTCCAAAAGAATAATGTCAAAATAAATTTTCGTCGTTTTCCAGAATTTTTTTCGCTCCAAATACGTGGGATACAAGTGGCAGGACCATTTTTATAATCGAATTTACCCTCCGCGGATCATATGGGTCTTTCGGACCCAAGCGACAACTTTTTTTCGACAATTTTGTCATTTTAAACGTTTTATTTAAAATAAAACAAATGCAACGACTGTGAAAACTGCGAAACCTCAAAGCAGAATGAATTGAGAGTTTTTCAGAATTTTTTCAGACGTTTTTCTCTCGAAAACCGTGAGATTTAAGCGACAGGACGAAAAGGATCGAAATGATGCGTTTAATACTTTTAAATCTTACCGCAGGTTCATTGAAGCGCTCCAAGAGTACAGAAAATGTGAAACTATTTCTGCAATAATTAAAACAGCGATATTGCTGAATATAATGATCTCATCGAATAGCATCGAGACGGCGAGACTGTCTGGAACTTGTTCGATGGTTCGATTATACGGTGAGCTTGTTGTCGGTGTGCTCGTGACGTTCTCAACGCCCGAGAACGTCGCATTTATGAGGCTCGTGTCGTTGAACGAATTGATGGAAGTTTCGTTGCTGCTCAGTGTGAAATTCTCCGGGACGTATGGGCCGTGGTATTTGTTGTACGTCGTCACCCTGTTTTCCGTTGTAGTGATGATTCGTTGCAAGAGAATCATCTGGCAACGAGAAAAACATGAAATTTCAATTCGAAAAATCAATTTTCTCGCTGTCGTCGATACGAACAACGATTAGAACGAAAAAGGCACGAGATCCGAAATATTAAAAAAAGAAAACGCGAACGTTTGTCTCCCCAATTCCCTGTTTCGGTTAAAAAAATAAAAAAAATGAAAAATAAAAATCGAGGCTCACGATTTCGAAGTTTGCATCGTCGAAAATCAACGAAATTGCATTTTCTTTTGAGCAGATCTGAAGATTCTCATTCGGCATTTAGTCACAACAACAAAATGATATTTTCATGATTTTTGGAAATTAACAAACGATAAGAAAAGAAATTAATGAATTACCGGGCTGCAGAACGAGATGATCATTCCCATGAGGTAAATTAACGACGCGACCAATACTCGCGTCCTTACGAATTGCCAGGCTATCCTCGGGACCGATGCACCAGCCTGGCCACACTTGACAACATGCGTGTGCCACAATCCTTCTATTCTACGAACCAACATTCTCATGAGTAAATTCATTCGTCCATCACACAATCAATCCATCATTCTGGGTCTTGAAATTTTTTCACTCGGATTTACCTCGTGCCATTGACTTGGCAGGAATCGAGCCTCGCCAAAGTTGGCATTATTTTTTCTTTCGCTCCATTTTTATAACCAGCTGAAATGTACTCGCTCAGCCAGTTGAAGGCCACACTGGAACACAGGCCTATTTTGTCCAGAGGCATTTCCGACCCTGGAACTCTAATTACGAGTAAAATGAGTAAAACTCTCAAGTGATTCGTACAATTTTGCAAATCCCACTTTTCTCAGAAACCGTTTAATAAATTTCCATCGTCTGGACGATAAATTCTATTTCGTTGACTTTCTGGTCTCCTGAAGTTTGATTCGAAGTCCAGAATGTCGTTCGCACAGTTAATTTTCTAGTCAGCAACAGTTTCAAACTTTTGGAGTATCGAACAATTTATTTGGAACGTCACTCTCGTCGTTGGTTCGAAAGAAAAAAAAAATTTCTTTACTTTTTCAACTTCTACGAGTCGCGAAACAAAAAACGACAATCGCTTCCGTTATTGTTGGTGAATAGTAAACGCGTGTACACCTTAAAACTCAATCTGCCAAATGCCAGTTTGAAAAACATGATTTTCGAAAAATCTTTCTAGTCGTTTCTTCATTTTTATCCTCGAAAATCTAATTTTAAATGATAATACGTCCTCGAGGCAAGAAACTAAACTGGAACGTGTAAAAATGGACTGTGTGTTTTTCTTTTTGGAGCAAAATTCATAGTTTCGATAAAAAGATTTTTTTTTATAATTTTCTAACTCGCGTTATTTTATTTTTATGATTTTTCAGAATGATTGAAAAAAAATGAGAAATTACCTGGTGAATCTGACAGGAACTAGATTGACCAGAGCAGTGGCATATCTGGACAAGCGATTATGAGGAACATAAGCAGAGCTGTGCTGATTTCTCGAAAGATCGTTATTTTTACGAGGATAGAGTTGTCCTTGACTGCCGGATTCCATGCTGTGATGGAAGAGAAAGAATCGCCATGACCAATGGGAAATTTCAGCAGAAAATAGTAGAAAAAAGTTGTTGAATTTGTTGGTACCTTGCTGCACCGCTGATGGAACCGTCAACGCGGCTGTAGCTGTAGGACGAGCTGGACATGGTCAGAGCACGTGAAAAGAAACTGGGAGGAAATAGTGTTGCGCGATTTCACGGTGAATATTTTTGTACAACGATCGATAGGTCGGTCGTTTCCATTTCAAAGGAGTGTCGTTAGATCCAGGTGGCAATGAATCTGTGGAATAAAGTCTATGATTATAAAACGGATAATGACGTCTTACCGAGAATAATCAACAGAGAGATTCGAGTCGAATGACTCCCGAGTGTGGAGTTGTAAAAAAAAGTATGGAAAACACACCATGACGATATTCTCTACAAGGATTAATAAGATTAGAGTGAATCCAAGTGTGCTCGCGGGACTCGTGTACTAATTATGAATAACGACAGGGAGATCCGAACATTTGATGCGAGATAAGCTTCGCCGTTGGTGCGCGGCTATGTAGGGAATATCCCGCCTGTTTAAATTGAGCTGATGAATCATTTTTTTTTCTTTTTCTTATTTCTCATTCGTTGCGAGGCATTGACAAAGCTTGATTCACGACTCTGCTTTTTTAAACAAACATTTTCTTTGGCTACAGGACGGTGGCAGGGTCTATTAAACTCCTTGTACGTGCGTGCCTCGAGCGTTAACGTACACACGAAAAAAACGAACGAATTGACAGATCGATCGAAAGAAAAATGAATCGAACGTGAATTTCGTACCTTGGAAGTGAAAATTTGAGTAAATTCCTTTTTTTCTCCCACAGATTCTCACTCTCGACGTAAAAGCGCGGAACAACTTTTCGTACAACAATTTTTTCGGCTCTCTCGCGACATTCTGGTGTCATAAGTCGATATCCCTTATCAGAGGCACTCCTGAACGTATATCAGCCGAGATATTTATCTGATAAAAATCTTGCCAATGTTGGCTGCACGATTTTTCGTCGCTGGGATCGAACCTCGACGTACGTAACTATTTTTTTTCTCTCGTCTTTTCCTTTTAAAACTTGTGAAGCTAAAACGATGAAAAAATGTTGGTAAAGAATCCAAGAAATAAGACGAGCAACGTCATTCGAGGATCTCGCTCTCCGAACGCAACACAATTGACCCGTTTCTCATCGCTGCGAGATAGTCGATAACTGCTAACGTTTCTCCGATTCCACGAGTTTATCATTTCCAACTAAATACCTACCTCCTTTCACTTATCTTTCCAGCTGAAAAAAAACCTTCGATTCCGCTTGAGAAATAAAACTCAATTCTAATCACGTTCGATATTATTATTGTCATTTTTTCTCTGTGTATATTTTATCATCTTTCAAAAACTGCTCCCCAGTTCTTTTTTCACAAATCGTTTACAAGATTATTTCGGTGGGAAAAACACACATTTTTGCCCACTTCCGGCGACACTTCCTTTCGCCTGCAGGATATTTTTCCTTGTACGTTAAATATATTTGTGAGTTCGTGTGAATATTTTTCATTAAATGCAATAAAATGTTTATCTCAGTATCTCGATCATTTCTACGTTCGGAAGGCACATATTTCCGGTTGACAAGGCATTTGTTGACAAAAAGTCGAGAATTGTTTGTAAAATATTCCAAAAATTCGTAATCGCTTGTCACGAGCGAAAAATGACTTTTCGCCGACTGCTGGAAAGCTTAAAAATTAATTCTAGAGATTCTTCGAAACTGCGATTCAAAATTTTTCTGAAAAAATCTCTATTTTGCGCGGAAACTCGATGCAGAATTATTCGGACCGTTGAAACTATTTTTATGCGGAAAATAATGGATCTTCGTGGCTGTGCAACGAAAACTCGATATTTTTTATAGCAGAGCACGAAATTTTCATAAAGTAATCGTCAACGATAGCGACAGAGTCTTCTTCGCCATTGGAAAAATGAATTTACTCAAAAAATTCGAACGAGTGACATTCATTGTCAAAATAATGAATGAAAAATGGATTTTTCGTTGCATCGCAACGACGCAAACTTCAGAATCTATGGCTGTGCTTGGTACGAGGCACCAGAGTGCCAAAAAGGCAACGAAGAAGCTGATACACGTTTTTCCTCGGGAGGCTCAATATTCCCAGAGAAAATAGAGTTCAAATTTTTTCTCTGACGAAAGGAGAAGAACGTGAAACTCTCTGAAGTTCGCAACGTCGGGGTCCAACGAAAAATCCGTTCGTCCAATTTGAAAAAAATCGTTTTTTTAGTCCCGGACAAATATGGAATAAAAATCTCGAGATCTGGGCAAGAAAAACGAGAATTTCGTTGCATTCAAAGGATGAAAACTTTGACATCGTAGCTTAATGATAAATATTGAGAGGTAGCAATGAGCTTTGCTGCTCAGCAGTATCCGTTTTTGTTGCACCGATAAAATCAACAATATGTAATTGTTTAAATACATAAATACACGTGATTAAGAAATTTGTTAAAAAAAAGAGAAATAATAGCAAAACGAGAATAATGATTTGTTACTTTGGTTAAGATAATGCTAAAAATTCCTCCGCGTCGTAGACAGTTGGCTCGCCTCGGTTCGTCGTCGTCGTTTATGAGGCTGGGAGGCGTTTGGGATTGAGATCGTACATCCGACGCATTCGCTTTTTCAGCTCCTGTGGAAACTTCTCGTAACATTTTTTGCAGGCGGGTTTTAAATCGAACTCGAAAAATTTCGTCTTCTGGTTCATTTTTTGGTCGCAAAATGCGCAGGCGAAATGATGCACGCACCAGGCTTTGTTGAGTGCGGTAAAAACTGTAAAAAGTTGAAAAAAAAACTGAATTATTTACAAAATTACGAAATTTTCTTCGTTTTTTCAGGCTCGAAAAATTTGGGAAGCTCGTACCATCGCCAGCGATAACTTGATTGCATACGAAGCACAAGTTTCCGAAAAGTTGATGATAGTGAGTCTCGCAATAGGCCATTCCTTTCTTCTCGTAATGGCGATGACCGAGGAACGGTTTCTCGCATTTTGCGCATACGAAATGCTCGACGTGCCAATGTTTTCCTAAAGCCGTGACCACGCGCTCCTCGATGGGACGACGACAAGCTCCGCAAATCGGAATTCCCATTTTGTCGTGGCAACGCAGACAGTAGAGCTCGTTCTGTAAACGATTTCGCAAAAATTCACACACTTTAAAAATCCATATGCAATCGCAGAGGAAAACGTTTGCAGTTTCATTTTTCACGCAAAATTCTTACCAGCTCGTTGGCAGCGTATCCCGGTCTTGATCGAACTTCCCTCGCGTCCGAGTTCAATTCTATTCCGCAAGCGGTACAATTGAAGTGATAGGGATGGTACACCTCGCCCCGGAAACGAAGAGGTTTGTCGTCGATCACTCCGCTGTAAAGATATTCATTATTTCAATTTTTTGAAAGTTGGGACATTGCGCAGGAAGAGAAACGCTTCGAATGGATACTGGGTCGTTTTGACCCCAACGATTTTCCGTCAGAAGGTCAAAGAATATAGAAAAAGGACTTTGAAATATTTGACTTACTGGCATTGATGGCAAATGTGTTTTCCAAGTGCTCCAGCTTTGACGTGCGCGTTGCAAGTGTGACAAAGTGCTCGTCCCTGGCACTTGATGAAACCAGCGTCAGCCAATTCGCCGTTGCACTCTTCGCACCTGAAGCATCCTGGATGCCAATTAGCGTTCATGGCTTTGATGACACGACCAATAACAAATTCGCCTGAAATTGGAGGAAAAAGAAAAAATCATTTCGTTGATAATTTTGTTCGCGAGATAAATTGCGAATTATTTCGACAATTCTCTCAGCAAAGGAAATTCGCTCACCGCATTTTCCGCAGCACGGCGCAAAGAGAACGTGGAAATCGTGTTCGCAGTATTTCCGTCCTTCAAACTCGTAGAAAATCCCTTCGGGGAAGGGACGAAAACATTGCGCGCAAACGAAGCACTGCGGGTGCCACAATTCGCCGTTTGAATTGACGATTTTCTCGTGCGCTTCGAATCCTTCCCTGCATCGCGAGCAGAACATGTGATCCAGCGACATTCCCGTAACGCTGTGAAAACACCAGAGACGAATTATGATTTTATGAAAAAGGAAAATCAAAGCAATTTGCTGTTGTTGCTTTTTCCAAATACCCGGATGCCAATGTCTTTTGAATTTCATTGTTTTGCTCGACGTAAACATTTGGCAGATTTCTAGGAGGTAGTGACGGGGGCCTGCGCCACTCTTCCAACTCCTCGTAAACGCCGCGATTATCCTCGAGCGTCAAAGTCTCGAGGGAACATTGAGGAGAATTTTCCCGCGAGTTATTTCTCGAGTTTGCTTTTCGTCGCAAATAAAGTTCGCTGCCCGTGAGTGAAAACTGAGAAAGCGACATTGGAAATGGACCGATTGGCTTTTTGATCATGTTTTCCGAGGTTTTGATCAGAGGAAATTGAAACTGCAAGGAAATTGCTACAAAACTGAGCTTTTTCGTTTTTTGTAAGCGATTCGCGCGCTTTTATGCGTTCGACTAATTTCAACGAGCTCACGATTACTGCTGGCCGATAAGCTATCAGTCTCCGTGTGTACAAAAGCAAAGAGATAACGCCGGCAGCCAAAAAGATAAGGATGAAAAATTGGTTCTGGAAATTCCGATCGTGTTGTCATGAAATTTGCTCGATTGCAGTTACAATTCTCTCCCTACGCGAGGATCTGCATGATACCAAAGTTTGCACGTTGGAGTACAACGAAAAATGTTTTTTTATTCATTATTTTGATAATTAAATTAAATAATGACTTTTCGTTGCATTCCAACGGAGCAAACTCCGAGATCGTGGGAGCGGCTACCGCGTGAGTCAATTTTTTTTGTGTACGTTTTTTTTTTTCCATTTGGGTAAAAAATGTTCAGTTCCTGGTGAAGCTTCATTTCTCAGGTAAAAAAACCGACAGACTCGTTTTCAGAAATAAATAACAAATCGATAATCCCGTAAATCGTACTTTCAGGCAGCAAAGAAATTTTTGGAAATGTGACACTCGAAAAAATGCCTGGGAGTGCAAAAAAACGAAAAAGACTCGATGATTGTTTGCTATTTGTTTTTGTTGTTGAATTTATGAAATTCTATTTTCAGAACGACTAATTGCTCATGAAATTTCGTATGGAATTCAGCACGAAGTTAGTTTTATTGAATTAGACACTCTACTTACCAAAATACTCCGAAAGTGTAAGGTTAGAGTCAAGGAAAGCGAGTAATTTTGATTTTAGAGCGACGATTTTGGATTTTGGAACGAAAAAATGACGAAAATCTGTCAAAGGATCGAAGCTGAAAACGATATCGCAGTGGTATCAACAAAAACGACATTTTGAGGTTAGAATTTAGTCACGAGATAAAGTTGTAACAATAAACAAATAATTATTTACCGTTTAGTCCAAATATTTCGTTAATATACTGAATGAAAAGAAAGAGTAAACAAGAAAGGCGTCAACGAATTAAGCAACAGGAAGTTACACGAAGGGCGTTACTTGTGCAGTCATTTCCAAAAATAGAGTGAGAGAAATCGTCATCGCTTACCCCGGCATATTTACGTTGTTGAACTAAATACGGATTTTTCTTGCAGTTCGATAGTGGAAGAAGAAGAGTGAGAAGAATTATAGTCCCTAAAATCTCGGAGGAATTTGCATTTGTTTATTAAATGTTCGCGCGATTTTTTCTGCTCTTTACACTTTTTTCGCTGCACTCGTTGGCTGTATTTAGAAGATTGCAACGACGAGACTCGCGTTTCGATCTTCTCCGAAACCTTCGAGCAGTTTACACTCGACCGCACCGTTCTTTCGCCCACTAACCTTTCGCTCGTATATGGGCACGCGTCAAGGATAAATACTTAATATAGCCATGACTCCGTTAACCGTAGAATACAAAAAAATCCCAACAGTCGTCTCTAGAAAAACAATTATTTTGACGCAATTTCCAAAACTTTCGACGTTACCTTCCGTTTTCTCCTGAAAAAATCTATTTCTTCGGAATCAGCTCGTCCACATAATTCTTTCAAAATTCTGTCAATCGCACTACCGATGCCTAACACACGCCTATGCACCAGAACAATTTAAATAATAATAAGATAAATACGCGCACGCGACGACTATGCTGTCATTCATTTGCTTTCTTTTTCTTGCATGCATTCGATTCTCTTTCGACGATGATCTGACCGGAAACGGCAGCCATGTTGGATTTTTTCGATTCCAGAGCCTGCAGAGGACGCCTCGAGACATTGAAGCTGATTTCCGCTTTGTGAATACCGTTCTGCGGTGTTTTTATTTTGTAATTATAAAGAATTCTCTTGCTTTTTCGCTAACGAAGGAAATTGCTCGTAATAAAGTCACGTTTGGTGAATATTTGATGCAGAAACTTCGATGAAACAAAAAACAGTTTGCGAAAAACGTAAAACGGAAGTTGTTTACTCAAAAATATTGGCGTCCCTTACCTGGAAGACTCAGGTCGATGAAAATATCTTCTTCCGAGTTTGAAGAAATGTCAACAGTAGAAAATATACGTCAGGAACGTCAGGGCTCGTCGGAGTGACAGGAAAAAAATGAACAAAATTCTGAAAAACCTTAAAAAAGTGAAATTCTTTTCCCGCCGACGTTTTATTCGCTTTTTCGCACTCGAGCATCCGACGAATAATCTCAAGAAGCAGAACACTCGTTTCTACCGCATCTGGGAAAATAATTAGGTGGCTTGATCATTTCTTCGTCGTCGCCGACTTTGAGCACAAAACCCATTCCCATTTCCACGTGATTTGCGATGTGACAATGAAAAAACCAATATCCTGGGTTGCTGGCGATTAATCGAACGATAGTGAAGCCTCTCGTCGGGACACCGACCGTATCTTTGATCGGACCGTTCTCCAGTTTCTTCGATATCGTTCCAGCTTCGTTGGCTCGTTTTACCGTCTCTAGAGAACAATTGGAGCCTATGGTTTCCATGGAAACTACGCGAAAATCGTGGCCATGCAAATGCATCGGATGATCCTGGTCTCTGTTGCTACCTGAAGAATTAATGAGCCAATTTTTTCTTTTTTTTTTCTTGCAAATTCAACAAAAACCTCGAACAAACGGAAATGAAACTTTTCCAATTGCCATTTTCCAAAAAACACGATCAGAGCTTGAATTTTTGCTTCAAAGAAACTTGCGAGTCGATGGTCAACAATTTCTGCGTCAAAGTTGCGTCGATTTATCTCAGGAAATTCCTTTTTCCATGACGTTGAAGTTTGCAACGTTGGAATGCGACGGAAAATATTTTTTTTCATACTTTTCGCCTCGAAAATAAATTTTGCATTTGGATAACGAGCTCAGGTGAAGAAAAAAATGAAATTCGTTGCATTCCAACGTCGCGAACTTCAGCGTCACACTTTGTTCCTGTAAAATGGCTACCGAGCCCCCGAATGAATTTTTTTCCAAACGTTGTCGTTGCGATTCTTTGAGAACTGGCGAAAGTTGTTGCGACATTTTAATTAGAGAATTTATGGCGCTTACTCGTATCGATGAAAACTATTTCCACCAGACTGTCTTTTTTAGCTCGATAGATTATTGGACACGAGCAAAATCCGTCGATGCATTGTTTGCTCGAGTCGTCGGTCTCGGTGCAATACATATCGCTCGTTAAATATTCGTGTTCGGTGAGTAGAGGTAGAGCAGGATACTCGAAGCTAAGATTATTGATTTGTGGATAAGGGCCAGGCACGATGTACGAATCTGCAAAAAACGAGGGAGCCAAATATATTTTTTTTCTGGGGAAACTAAAAATCAGATTTTCATGAAATTTTCCTCTGGAAATGCCGGGACGGAACTCACCGTATTGGTTGAATGAAAAGGCGAAGTAAAAAGTGTGGTTTGGGGCACCCAAAACTTCTTGACTTCCGGGACTTCCGGTGTCGTTCAAATCCACGATCTTGACTATTGTGTTGTTCGTATAATCGTAAGCATCGATTTGCACGGGATTTAAAAGCTGAAATGACATATTTTGTCGTGATTTTTAACGTCGTGATTTTTCTCGAGTAGCTTTTTTACCGTCCAGGGATCGTACGGGTCTTTTTGACCCGAGCGACAACTTTTTTTCGAAAATCTTGTTTTTCAAAACGTTTTATTTAATAATAAAAAAAATGCAACGACTGTAAAAACTATGAAACCTCAAAGTCGAACTAATGGAGAGTTTTCCAGAATTTTTTCAGATTTTTTTCTCTCCAAATACGTGAGAGATAAGTGGCAGGACGAAAAGCGCAGCTTAAGGAAATTTTTGTACTCGAATTAACTCTGCACGGATCATACGGGTCTTTAGAACCCGAGCGACAACTTTTTTTCGAAAATCTTGTTTTTCAAAACGTTTTATTTAATAATAAAAAAATGCAACGACTGTAAAAACTATGAAACCTCAAAATAGAACTAATGGAGAGTTTTCCAGAATTTTTTCAGATTTTTTTCTCTCCAAATACGTGAGAAATAAGTGGCAGGACGAAAAGAATAAAAAATCAGACGATTCGTGAAATTCGTGAAAAGAGAATGCTGAATAATTTGGAGAATTCCAAATCCCGGACGTTTTTCGATTAATTTTCTTCAAAATTCTTCAGCAACGAACAAAAACTTGATAAATTTCTCTTACCACTCCGGATCTCATGGCAGCCTCGTAATCAGTCTCGCCCTGAGGCTCCCCAAGCCCAGAGTTTTTATATCGAAGAATAGCCAGTTGCGAAACTTGAACAGCTCGATTTTGACAGTCGCCCAGTCCGCGATATCGTATCCAATAATTATCAGGCTTTTCGTCAGTTTTCAGAACAAAGTCGTATCGCTCGCCACCGTTTATGATGAAGGAATCGACGAGAAGAGGCTCGAAGGTTCCGGTTTCCGAAGCGATCATCAAAAGCTTGTGACTGTCGATGGAAATTTGCACCGGACAATACACGGCGCTGTTGAATATGACGCGAAACCGATATCGTCGTCCCTGAAACGTTTCTCCCATCAATTCGCAAATCCACATAACGAGAGAAAAGGCATTCTCAATTTTAGTTCGTTACAAAAATTCCTTTTCGTTAATTTCCGAAACTTTTCATTGTAAAATATTCGCGGGACGAAATTTCCTTATCGATCGTTTCGTTTTTTACGAGAAAATGAGAAGAATCGAGTGTAAATGAAGTTCGTTGACGCAGAAAGGAAATATTTTATGCCAAACTCAAGATCAGGGTCATTTTGACCCCACTGTGGCATTTAATTCAATTTTTTATTTTATAATTAGAAAAAAAAATTTAATCGATTTATTTAATAATTTTTCATGCGTTTTAATTCAAGGCAAATGAATTGTCAGAGTTTCCAGACAATTTTCTAAATTTTCGAGGCTGGATTTTTTATTTTTTATTTTATAATTAGAAAAAAAAATTTAATCGACTTATTAAATGATTTTTCATGCATTTTAATTCAAGGCAAACGAATTGTCGGAGTTTCCAGACGATTTTCTAAATTTTCGAGGCTGGATTTTTTATTTTTTAATTTATAATAAGAAAAAAAAATTTAATCGATTTGTTAAATAATTTTTCATGCATTTTAATTCAAGGCAAACGAATTGTTGGAGTTTCCAGACAATTCTCTAAATTTTCGAGGCTGGATTTTTCATTTTTTATTTTATAATTAGAAAAAAAAATTTAATCGATTTATTAAATAATTTTTCATGCATTTTAATTCAAGGCAAACGAATTGTCGGAGTTTCCAGACAATTTTCTAAATTTTCGAGGCTGGATTTTTTATTTTTTATTTTATGATTAGAAAAAATTTTTTTATCGATTTATTAAATAATTTTTCATGCATTTTAATTCAAGACAAACGTATTGTCGGAGTTTCCAGACAATTTTCTAAATTTTCGAGGCTGGATTTTTTATTTTTTATTTTGTAATTAGAAAAAAAAATTTAATCGATTCATTACATAATTTTTCATGCATTTTAATTCAAGGCAAACGAATTGTCGGAGTTTCCAGACAATTTTCTAAATTTTCGAGGCTGGATTTTTAATTTTTTATTTTATAATTAGAAAAAAAAATCTAATCGATTTTTTAAATAATTTTTCATGCATTTTAATTCAAGGCAAACGAATTGTCGGAGTTTCCAGACAATTCTCTAAATTTTCGAGGCTGGAACGCCGTCCGGAAGATTTTTTCAATCGGAACTTTAGTAAAAACTGTTCACAGTGTGATTGGAATTTATGAAAACGTGATTAAATTGTTTTGATCCAGATTTTTATTATCAAGTTTCTCCGTTATTGAGAAAAAACCGAAAATTCGGTTTTGGGTTGATGAGTTTTGTCTGTAAACTTGATTCTTACCGGATCGACGTCGAATACTTTTCTTGGCGTTTTGTATATCGTACGATTGAAATCTGTCGGAGCTCCAGAGGCTAAGCCATTGATGAGCAAGCCGTAACCCGAGACATTGGAACTTCTATGCAAAGCAGTTTCCAGGCGAAATGCCGTTGCTGAGTCGTACCAATGCCAGACAATCATCACGTGTTCGGCGAGATCGTAATCGTAGTATTTCGATAAGGGATCACTGGCTTTGCGGACGATCAAACTCCCGTACAGACCATCCGATTCCTGGAAGCCTTGAAGATTAAATTCAAGGTGAAAAGATACGAAGAATCAACAACAAACGCGATAGCTCGACTTTTTCAACTTTCCATTTGCGATTATTACGCAAAATCGAGTTTCGATTGATTCGTTTCAATCAGATACGGATTTGTAAAAATCGCAGCAAGGCTTCTCAAAGGAAAGTTGATTTTCTTCAAGTTTCTACGATCGTACTCGCTCTCGAGACTTCTCAACCTTGCCACGACGAGCCAAACTAATAAATCAATTTTTTTTCTGTTCCATTTACTGCATGTTACGAAAATATTTCAAAACATAGGAAAAACAAGATTTTCGTAAAATATTCGTCAACGATAATGCGACGGTCTTCTTTGCCATTTAAAAAATAAATTTGGTAAAAAAAATTGGAACGAGTGCATTAATTATCAAACTAATCAATCGAAGTAAATTTACTAAAAAAATTGTAACCAGTGCATTAATTATTAAACTAATAAATTATATTTTTCGTTGTATTCCAACGTGTCATTTGAATTTCCTGTAATTATAACGACGTTGAAGTTCGCATCGTTGGAATGCAACGAAAACTCATTATTTTCTATAGTGGAGCTCAACATTTTAAACAGTATTTGTCAACGACGATGAGAGAGTTTTCTTTTCCATCCAAAAACTGAATTTACTAGAAAAATTCGAACGAGTTCCATTAATTATTAAAATAATGAATAAAAAATCGATTTTTCGTTGTATTCCAACGATGCAAGCTTCAGTGTCATCGGAATTTCCAGTAACTGTGACGACGTTGAAGTTTACCTCGTTGCAACGAAAGCTCATTAGTTTTTATAACAGAGCTTAAAATTCTTATGAATTATTTATTAACGATAATGCAGAAGTTTTCTTTGCCATTCGAAAACTGAATTTACTAGAAAAATTGGAACGAGTGCATTAATTACCAAAGTAAAGAATTACATTTTTTTTTTCGTTGTATTCAAATGATGCAAACTTCAGTTTTATTGACTTACCAATGTGAGAATGCCAGATATGTGTACCAGCAGGCGACGCGACAAAGTCGTAGGTGAAGGTGTTATGCGGAGGGATAGGACACTGAGTAACGAAGGGTGTGCCATCCATGAACGGAGAGTCAACTTGATGAATACCGTGCCAATGGATCGTGGCGCTGGAACTAGCAAATGCATTGACGACTTTAACGCGAATTCTGTCATTTTCGCAAACTTGGATACTCGGTCCAGGCAGCATCCTGTTGGCCACGGTGATGGGGCGAACGTATCCACCGGCGGAGACGCAGCCTTCGCGAAAGCAATCGTCTGGGTCGATGGGACAATCGCGACAAGCGAAGCTCATGGCGGTGTAATGGGTCAGAGTGAAGCTATAATTGCACGTCAAACTTTCTCCAGTTTTACAATTTCGGTAGCAAGGGTGCGAGGTTCCGCCTGAAGAAAGAAAAAAAAAACTTTCAACATTTTTTTCACAATTTTCTAAAAAAAAATAAAAAACAAATTCCAATTTTTTACTTGCGATTAAAAAATGTTTCAAAAAAACTCACCGACCAGTTCGGGATTTCCACGATTTTCTGCCATCGATTTCAGGCGGAAAGATTCAAAGGATTCGGCGTCATGGACCAACAAGCAAATTCCCAAAATAACGACAACGTTGACGATTTTCATCTCGAAGCATTTCCTCACTTTCGTCAATCGAACGTTATTATAGCGTAACGAGAGCTTAGAGGTTTGTAGAAAACAATGAGACTCCGGTGTGCATCTTTTCGATCGTATCGTAATCTATATTTTTATCCACCCACTCCGAGTGACGTACATTTGTTGTTGCTGTAGTTTTCTATCGTTTTTTTACACGTATTCGAAGTGCCAACGAGCCAATAATATTGTACCATCTCCAAAGATGATAATCGCTCGGTACGACACATAATTCTGCAGACTCGACAGTTATACAGCTCTCGAACATGATTGCCATAAATATCAAGCCTGCTCGAGCGTTTCTCGGATTTTTAGCATTCGCACTAACACGCGAGCCCTCTGGGAGAGGAGTCGATCGATTTTCTATCTAATAAATAATACTCCGCGTGTTCGACACATCGAGTGGATACCAGATTATGGGATTTACACTTTTTAACGTAAATAATCTATACAACGGTTGTTGGTAATATTATGAATTTATGTACAGGATTTATTCATTGTTTTTATTTATTTTCCAAAGCCGCACACGTTCGATGCACCGGATAGGCAAGATTTGAGAGATTTTCGTGGGAAATCGTGAAAATAACGAAAATATTCAGTGGCCAGTTTTTGTGGCACTGGAAATTCTCGAGAAATCCGGAATTTTGTCTCTCGATGTTGATTAACGACTTTGCGTTCATTAAATGCCTATCCGGTTGCTCGATACGTGGCGCGAACGACTCTTTCAAATCCTCGTTTTAATTTAAGCGACCAATTAATATTTACTTAAGTTTCTAAAAAATTGTACACAGGAAAATGCGAGCAGGTTATCAAAGTTGTGCATTTTGCTGCTGACAAATATGTTCGTCGCGTTGTGGACACGAGCATACGAACGAAAACAGCCTCGCGCGAGTCTCGCGACCAACCAATTGGAATAATTTGAGGAAAATGAAAAAGAAAATAAATTATCAACTCGGAATGATCGACGAGTTGAAAATTCGATATTTACTCAATTGTCTTTCTTCATGCGAGTCGATGTCATTCTGTAGATGATGGAATCGCGACCGGGGTCCATGTCGGCGATGGTGACTGTGAAAATAAACGAAAAAACGTTGAAAAGTCTCGCTAACCCAGCAGATTCGACGTCAAGGCGTTCAATTTCTCAAAAAATCAAATTGTAAGAAAATTCAACAAGAAAAAATGGAATTTTTCAAGTTTCCTGACACGGCAATAACCCCCGCAAAGTATTTTCAATGCTGTACTTACTGCAAATTGCCAATAGAGAGAAAAAGAAGACAACGCCGAACCACAGGAAAATGTTGAAGATGACTGGATAATTTTCGTTGTATCTTTTCGCAAGATTTAGATCGTCCATCTGAAATCATTCAAAGATTCTTTCACACTCACGACGAGAACATTACCGGAGGTCCCAAAATGTCGAGACTCTCACGATACTTACTAAATAATCGAGACTAGCGATCTACAGTATTTTCAATGCTTCAGAAAGGTGACGTCAAACCCTAGAACGTTAATCCCGTGCCCTCTTTCCCTTCGTTTTCTCGTTTCTTATCGTTTTACCGAATTTTTTACTAATTTTGCAACTTCGAGCAAAATTGCCTGAGGCTCAGGTGATTTCGCATTAAAAAACGAAAAGAATGAGCCCAATTTGAACGCTTTTCGTTTAATTTTGCCGGAGATTTGAATTTTTCTAAACTGGGGTCTGCTCGACCCCACGTTTACGGAATTGGTTAAAAATAAATAAATGAGGTTAACGTTCTAGGGTCAAATGTACGACAGAGAGAAAACAAGCTCCAAAATAATCGATAACTGTAAAATAAAAATCCTAAGAGTCGATGATTTTGAAGTTTGCATCGTTGGAATGCAACGAAATTCTGTTTTTTTCTTTCGGTACGAAAATTTTCGTGGTTTTGTAAATTAAATGGTGAATGAAACAGTTTTTTTTTCGGTGGAGCCCAACGTTGCCAACTTCAGGTTCATTAACGTCGAACACAATGAGAAACGGATTTAAAATCGTAATCATAGCTTTCGCTAGGGTTCCATGCTTCGAGTTCCACGAGAATCGGAATTTTCAAGCGATGGGATTCTCAACACAAATTTATACATAATTTTCCTGCAACGTCCTACTAGCTGGAAAGAAGGATCGCAAATGCTAGAGACTTTCGAGGAGCTTCCTGCGCCACAAAAGAAAAAATTACAGATTGCAATATTTTTCACAATTTCTATCGCATTTTTACGTCTCCAAGGAAAATATCGAGTTTTTTGTGAATTTGTGTAAATTTCGATACTTAAAAATCCTCGGGAACGACGTTGGAACGTCACGAGTCAAATTTCGTCTAAACTTGTCGCAAGTAACTCCTTTCTGTGTTAATCCATTTTACTTTCGTAACAGACCGAAGAAGATTGGATGCAAAACGAAATTCGACGACGTTGGAGTTTGCATCGAAGAGAACCAACGAAATTCTGTTTTTGCTTGATCAGAGACTCAATGATTTTTGTTCAAAATTCATTCAGGACACTAAAACGAAATTTTTATCGAATCCAAAGACAAAATCGTTGCCAAAATTGTCATGGTTTTTGAAATTGAAGAAAAAATGAATAGAAACAGCATTTTTCGTTGGAGCCCAGTGCAAACTCCAGTTTTCGTGGCTACAGAGAAGAATATAAATAAAAAATGAGGAATCAACGTCATGCGAGCAAAAGCGGATGCAGAGACCGAGTAGGAAGAGAGAAATTTTTCGATGCTACAGAAAAAAAAGAATTGTGCTGACAAAAAATTAAACCAGCGGATTCGTCTGGTTGTAGAAAATAAAAAAAGCCTTTTGCATAGAATTTGCTAAGCTCTGGCGCTACTTCTAATAGTATTCGAATGACTCAACAGAGAGAGTATCGGGCATTAATGGGACAAACAAGAGTACAGAGTACACGCGAAGTGTGTAGCATATTTTTATCAATTTACGTTCGTTATTTTTTTTTCTCGTTTTTTCAAGTGTTTTTTTTTTTTTTTTCAACGATACCTTAAATGGTCTGTTTGTGTTCTCTGTATTAGATTGTTCATTGTTACGTGTGGTAGTATCCAGTTCGAGACTAGATTGAACGGTACTACTTTCCCTAGCCTCGTTAGCCTCGTCGCCTGTATTTTCACTTTTCTCCTTGTCGTTCTCGGCGATCGAGAGGCTCTCGTCCGATTTTTTTAAACTACTACCCTCGTCGATCGTCCTCGTCTTCTCTTCTTCATCCTCATTTTTCTCAATTTCTTCTTCATCATTCTACAAAATATTCGGATCGTTTTTTTGCCTGTTTTTTCATATAATTTCAAAGTTTATTCTGTTTGTCGAGTGTCGACAGAGTCGGTGGTGGAAACTCTATAATGCAGAACGAAAGGTTAGGCGCGACGACTATTGCAAAATCCTTCGAGACCTTGCCCGCGGACTCCATTTTCTTTTCTCGCACATCAATTTACTTCCTTCTTGACTATTGGACAATCGTTGGATCGTGTGCTCTTTATAACATGCACAAAAACTACTTTCATACTTAGAACATTGGGGACGATCGAATAATTTTTGTTTTTTTTTTGTTTTTTTTTTTTCAGTGTCGTGGGAATTTTTGAAATTTTTTAAGCCAAACGTCAAGCATGCGGTGTTAGTAATACCTTGATGCTGTCAATGACAGAAGTCGACGATGTATTCTCGGGAGCTTTTACATTCTTATCGCTATCGTCCTATAAAAATTTTCTTTATAAATCTTTCAGACGCTTTTCTCAAGCTCTCAGGCGAATTGATGCCTCCACGCTTTTCGCAAACGAGTCTCTTTTTTTCATCGATTGTGAATTTACGATTTTATGAATTTTTGTTTGAGACAATTTCGAGAATACTGACCAGTTTCGCATCTTCACGTCGCTGTCTCGAGTGCTCAATCGCTCGGGCGTTACGGACTTTACTCGCATCGTTGGTGAAAGCTGCGATGACCGTCTGCGATTTGTTCAACACAAAAAACACAATTTTCAAGATTTTTGAAGTTTGTCGAGTTTGTTTTGGTTTGGGGATAATAATTTGGCTGACGAGGGCGTTGTTTTGCTTGCGAAAATGGAAACGTGAGTTTGAATGGATTTTGCTTTTTCGTACCTTGTTTTTGTAACCCTTCATAAAAGCCTCGCCAATGTTGCTGATTGCGTGGTTGAGAAGATTCAGAGCTTCTTTCACAGCGTGCGAATCCTTGCCGTGAGAATCGATAAGTGGTCGCATGCCAGAAACAACGAGCCAGTAAACGTCGGATTTTCCGTTTGCTGATACGTCCGAAGGAACGTTCTTGGCGATCGCGTTCAGCAGCATTATTTCCTCAAGAATATGGCGATCCTCGTCGTTCTTTAGACTCAATCCCCTCAGAGTGCCCTCGTCGATCGGGGTCGGTTTTAACGTGCCAAGAGCCGATTCGCCGAGCTGCCCAATTCCAAATCCATTAATTTTCATCGATGGCAAACGGCGAAATTTTGTTTTTTATCGAGCAAATCCCAAGATTCTTAATCAGAATTTGATCGGGATAATAAAAAGATATTTTTTCAGGATCTAAAGTTTTTTCTAACATTCAGTTGAAAAAGTTTTTTGTTTTTTACTTTAATTTTGTTATTTTGTTTTTTTTTCTTGGCAGAGCTCAAGATTCTTATCCAGTTTTTGATCAAAACCATGAAACGAACTTTCCTTGGGATCCATGTATTTTTAAAAATGAACAAACAACGAATCGGCAAAGTATTTTGTTTTTTAATTTAATTTTGTAATTTTGTTTATTTTTTTTTTGGGCAGAGCTCGAGATTCTTATTTGGTATTTGATCGTGACAATGAGACGATCTTTTCTTAGGATCCATGGTTTTTTAAATTGAACAAACAACGAATCTGCAAAGAATTTTGTTTTTTAATTCAATTTTCGAATTTTTTGTTATTTTTTGAGCGATCAGGACGAAAAATGATTTTTCCTTGGACACAAAGAATGTTGAAGTTCAAGAAATCGTGATTCTCTCCAGTTTCATTTTGGTGGAGAATTTTGCATTATTTGGGTCACCAAAGTTCTCGATACGTTGATTTTTATAACGATTTTTGCTCTCGACAAAAACTGGAGCTGCCAAACTTACCGCGTCGAGTCCGTCGGCCATGCGCATTCTGACGAGCTCGTTATCCTTGCCGCGTTCGACCAAAGTTCCACTGACGGCTTGCCAAGTAATCTCTTCGACCTCGTCATCGTTGAGTTTGAAAACTTTGCCGACCTGGGAATCGAGATGTTGGATGCCTTCGATGGCGATGACGACGACGGCTTCGGGGAGATTGAACGGAGGCTCGATTCGCAGTCCGGACCAAGGCGTCGACTGTTCGAAATGAAAGAGTCGCGATAACGACGAAAAAAACTCGAAACGAAGTATTTTAGGTTAGAAATCGATTTAGAACTTACGGGCGTGATGGTGAAACCAAGAATCGACGTGAAAACGTCTTTCAAAAGACTTTGGTCGACGGGCTCCTTTCCCGAGAACACGACGTTATCGGGACTGTAGAGAACGTTGAATTCGCCAGTGGCGAAAACTGTAATAAACAACGAGAAGACTGTCAAGTTGTGTGTTGACTTGAGAAAGAAAAAAAAAACACTGTTGGAATGATTTTTGAAAAACGCCACACCCCCTCGACCGAGGAAACTCACAAAAACAATAGAAATATTGACTGGGTTATGAATTACGAGGGAGCGATAATCGAACGATTAATTACCAGTCGTTATTGCTAACGTTGCCCACAATACTGGACGTAACATGGTCGCACTTTAGTCCCTTTTCTTTCGTTACAGATCCAACAAGAACTCGCGGATTGGAAATCGACGTCTCCCCTAACCCAAGAAGAGAAACCCGTGTACACCTCTGATCATATGACACGAGAGTTGTCAAACTTTCGACACCAGGTGTCGCTATGGTCGCGCTGAAAAGTCAGGCATTCCGAGAATTCCTCGGCAAATAGTTTATTCGTTTGATTATTGATCGGCTCCGCGATAATTTTGAGGAAATGATTCGTTAGTTTATTGTTTCTTTTCATATAAATTAATACGCGCTCGAAATTTGCATCGTCCTTCCTTCTAATTTTTCTAGCACACCTCCCAGTCATATGACACGAAGCGAGTTCCGCGAAATTGCAGATGGCGCTGTCGTAACCTTAAATAATCTCGTGATACGTTTTTCTCTATCGATTATGTTTGCCATGTATATTTAGTTCTACACACAGCTTCGTCGCTGTGTGACGTGTTTTCGTGAGTGTGCTGTGCGTGTGTGGGTATCGAAGTAGCGAGGCCCTGTGAGACTCGAGCAGTTTTCTCGAGCAAAAGTCGCAGGAGCGAGCGTTATCTCGTTCGTGTCTCCATCGAAAAACTTTTCCTCAATATCGTTTTCGTCTCTATTTCTTTTGGAGAGGCGAATTTTCCAGACTCGCGAAATCGTGAGATGATAATCGGGAACGTTTGATCGCAACATTTTCACGAAAAGCAAATCCGCCTAGACGAACAAAAAGAAAAATGGGTTCCCTGTTCAGGAGCGAAGAGATGACCTTGTGTCAACTCTTCCTGCAGAGTGAAGCTGCTTACGCCTGTGTCTCCGAGCTTGGAGAACTCGGCCTTGTGCAATTTCGAGACGTAAGTCCTCGATTTTTCATGCTCTTTTTTTCTTAACCAAGGTCATATCATCTACGTGACATTTTAACAAAAATGGGCGTTATTGACATCTCGTTTCAACAAAACTGACACATCTCTATTGCCATACGAAACGATTTTTACTACTCGTGCTCCAAAATGACATTTCCCCATAACATTTCAAACAACAAATCGATACATTGATCACAATTGATTAAAATTCCATTCTTTTTATATTTCGATCGAAAATTGAACGTCAATACTCGTTCGATCGACTAAAATGACACATACTTTCGTTTTATCGATATCCAGCGACCCAATTTTTATTTTTCAAGCCATTTCCCCAAAAAATAAAGAAAACACATTATCTTTCGAAAATTCATCAATTTCTCGTTCCCCCGACTCATTATTTCAGTTTTTAGCGAAAAAATTCCAGTTTTTGGTACAAACTCGATTCTTGGGCAACCGAACGAATCGTCATGCTGCTCGTAGGGCAATTTGTTTAAAATAAATTCGATTCTAGCTCAACCCGGACGTAAATGCTTTCCAAAGAAAATTCGTCAACGAGGTGCGTCGCTGCGACGAGATGGAGCGCAAGCTGCGCTACCTGGAGAAGGAGATCAAAAAGGATGGGATTCCGATGCTGGACACGGGGGAAAATCCGGAAGCGCCGCAACCCAGGGAAATGATAGACCTGGAAGCGACGTTCGAAAAGTTGGAGAACGAGCTTCGCGAAGTGAACCAGAACGCGGAGGCTCTGAAGCGGAATTTTCTGGAACTGACGGAGCTCAAGCACATCCTGAGAAAGACTCAGGTTTTCTTTGACGAGGTAAAAAAGCGTTGGACTGAAAAGTTTGCGTGGAAATTCGTGAATAATGGGATTTTCAATTGTTTTTACAATCTTAACAGGACCATGATGATTGTTAACAATATTTAGAACTAATTGATTCATTGAAAAGAGTTTTGGAGCGCAATAATTGGTTGCAGAGCACTGGTAATGTATTTCTAACAAAAAACCGAGTTTATCGTCGCAGAAAATTGATTTACGAATCAAGGAGAAAAGCTTGACGACGAAATAATGGGGGAAAGTTGATTTCGTCGAGTCGCGGTGCAAACTACCTTAAGGAATGATTTTTGCAATGATTTTCTGCATTATCTTCGCCTGTTTGGCCGCTGAGACGAAAAGAAACCAGCAAAAATCGCGATACGTTGACATTTTTTCATTCCAAAGTGCATGATCATTGGAAATGCGTTTCCGAAGCGCTTCCCATTTGCTTTGAAATTTATTGCGCTCATGATAATCAGCACTTTTCACCACAAATTCCATTTCATCGATTCGACCCAGAGTGCAAAGACGAAAAGAAATAATTCAATTTTTTTCCCCTTTTTTATCTCGAAAAACGTAACGAAAGATTTCTTTTTTTTTTATCAATTCGTCATTTATTTATTTAACCAAATAAACACAATATGTTGAGTGATTTTTTTATAGGAAATTGTCTACTTAATGTGTTAGTGTTGCCGACTAACGAAAGACGTTGCGGTTATAAGCAACGAACACAAGTCACTCGCTGTGCTCTGTCTCTCCCTCTTACATCTCTCTCACCGCTTTTCCTCGTGAAAAGTTACATCCTTTCGTTCGAAAATACACTAAGGAGACCTGCGACGTAAGTACATACCGTACACCAGCAGCTTTCAATTCTCAGGCATTAAAAACGTTAAGCTTTCCAATATCTCAGAGGAAACGCTTTTAGTTGCATTTCTTTAGTTTTTTTTCTTCTTTCCTTTCGTACGCATGTGCATGTTTACCTTAAAATTCATTTGCCTGTTTTTTTCTCGTCTTTTTCCTTTACTTTTGAAATTCGTCGACTCCAACTTTTAGTAATTAGCGTCTACGGTACGCGTAGCCACTGCATGGGTGCAAATTTACATCCGCGAAAGCTTCAGACCCGCGTGGAGGAGTGGCTTTCCTCATAATCGTCGCGGATTATTTTTTTCCTCAAAATATGATTCGTTATCTTCAATTTCGCGCAAATTAAATGTCGATACCTTGATTAGTATTGAAATGGCGTCAAAAACAAAAAAAAACAGATTTTCAAAATTTTTTTTGTTAATTTTTTGGATTTTTGGATTTTTTAATCGTTGGAATCGATTTTCCGGGATGAGCTACCCCTAAAAAGTACCCCACGCGCTTCCAATCCGTGAAAGTGCAAAGTTTCATTTCTACGAATTTTAAAAAATATTGATAAAGCTCGTTTCATCGTGCAAATCATTTGTCAGACTTTTCTCTTCCCTTTAACGCTCGTATTATCATTGCACGTTGACGCACGTATGATAATCATTGATCGGACAGTGCTCGAGACTGTTTCGTCTTATCAGAAACGTAAACACTACTTTCCAATTATTGGAATGAATCAACGGGATATTTGTATCTGTACGTATCAGTTTTTTCGTCCAAGGAAAACATGATGATCCCTGTTTGATGTGTTTTTTTTTTATTTACGTTTCCTCATAGTTGTCTGAACGCGTATTTACGTTTCGCACCTCCGAGAGCTTTTTATGGACGTAAAATAAATTCCGCTCCTTCCTCCGTAGAGAATATTTTCCTCCTGTCGAAACTCGTTTTTCAATTATTTTATAGCACGTCGTAAAGATATTTGTCGTTCTTTGTACAGCGTCAAAATTGTGCAAATCCTCCGGAAATGTTTTGTTCAATTTGCGAGTTTGAGGGATTTAAAAATTTGTTTACATTCTTTGACTCCGAGGGCCATAAAACATTCTGTGGGCTCTGCATTTTGTGGTTTTTCGTAATTGCGAGTTTGGGACTGGAAATTTCGTAATTTATTATTCGGTGGATTTTGTTTTTGAAGATTAAATTCTCCGGTTGAGAAATTTTCAAAGAATATTGACCTGACCAAAGAATTTTAATTGCTTTTTCGAATAAAGTTTGTTTTCGGAATTTATGAAAAAAGTTATTGAGCGTTGCATCGAAAGAAATGAAAAAAAACGCAGACCGTTGAAAACTCACGAACCTACGACGAGTTGGCAATGAATGTCCGATACAAAAGTTGGTCATTGCGTAATGTTAACACATCCGTTTAGTCTGTTGAGAGAGAGAGAGAAAAGAGGCTATGCGAGTAGAATTGAAAAGATGGTGTGTGCCAAATATTGCTCGCAGCTGTGAGTCCAGAGTCTTTTTCTTTGGCACTTGGCTAAATTTACGTAACTCAATGACGAGTGATGACAGCTTGGGAACATGTTTATAATCGAATTAACCCTGCGCGGATCATATGGGTCTTTTTGACCCAGGCAACAACTTTTTTTCAAAAATCTCGCATTTTAAAACGTTTTATTCGAAATAAAACAAATGCAGCAACTCTAAAAACTATGAAACCTAAAAGTAGAATCAATTGAGAGTATTCCAGAATTTTTTCACATTTTTTTCTCTCCAAATACGTGAGATACAAGTGACGGGACGAAAAGGACAGTTTGAGAGTATTTGTATAATCGAATTAACCCTCCGCGAGTTACATGGGTCTTTTTGACCCAGGCAACAACTTTTTTTCAAAAATCTCGCATTTTAAAACGTTTCATTCAAAATAAAACAAATGCAGCAACTCTAAAAACTATGAAACCTAAAAGTAGAATCAATGGAGAGTATTCCAGAATTTTTGCCCATTTTTTTCTCTCCAAAAACGTAAGAAATAAGTGGCAGGACGAAAAGGACCCATAAGATCCTGGCTGCAATAAAAAATGGCAGGATCCGCAAAGGGTTAACCCAACAAGTGTCTAATCCTGCATGAATTATAACATTGGTTTATTATTTTCTCAGTATTATTGGGTGTATTAATTCTCGACTAACAAAAATCACAAAGATATTGAAGTTTGCATCGTCGCAATGCAACGAAAAATCTATTTTTTATTTATTATTTTGATAATTAATTGACTCGTTGAAATTTTTCTAGTAATTTTACTTTTCGAATGGCGAAAAAGACTTTCTCGTTATCGTCGACAAACACTGTATGAAAATTTGGTGCGATGCTATAAAAAAATAATGAGTTTTCGTTGCATTTCATCGATGCAAACTTCAATGTCGTAAATCATAAGAATCTTTTTTCTAGCCTATTTGTACGATTTTATTTATTGTTTTTTTTCCCTCTAATGCAGTTTTCTTTCCTGTAGCTCAATGTAGAACATGCGTAGCTGAGATTTGTACACTTAATCACAATTGCTCTCAGAAACAAGAAAACACAAGCCACAGACATTGAAGCTAACGAATGGAGAGACTGCGATTTGGAAACTCGATGTTTCTTTTCATAAACGAGTTGAAAAAACGTTGATTTGTTTAATTTTGGGAAAAGAGAGAGAGAGATCGAGAGAAAGACAGAGCGAATCGAGGGGTGACATGTGTTTGTTGCCAGGCTGAGCATGGAGGTGTCGTGTCGCAGATGGCAGACCCAAGCCGTGAGGAAGAGCAAGTCACTCTGTTGGGTGAGGAGGGCCTCCGCGCTGGCGGCCAGGCTCTTAAGCTCGGGTAATTAATTGTGGAGTTTCTCTGACCAACAAGAAGAAAATAAAAAACAAAAATCACAGTGCAGAAAGCAAAAGAGTTTGTTGATGAATTTTCAAACAAATTTCAAATTATCAAAAAGCAAAAAAAACATTCAAAGATTCGTTGCTTTCGTATCGATGAATTTTTGGCGTGTATTTTTTTTGTCAGTGTCGATGGGCCCGATAGAAAAAATCACGAAAATCAACACGTGGATTGGGACGTCAAAATAGTTTAGAAAAATGATTTTATCGCCATTAACAAACACGATTAATTCGACCACTGCACTCTGCACTGTAACGGGAGGAAAAGTGTCCGATCGAGAATCGCAATAACGATGAAAAAACAATTTTGCATGTTTGTAGAAAAAACTTCTCGAGTCAGCAACAAGCTCGAGCACATTGAAAAAAAATCGAAAGTGATTCTCGATCGTGGAAACTTGGAAAAATGTTAATAAGAGCAAAGTCTTTGGACTTTGGAAATGCATTGAATCAGCTAGGCCATTCCAGCAGGACATCGCGCGATGTGCTTTGTACGACCACTTTGCCCTTCGAAAAACAAAAACTTTGCACCAACCGTAATGGAGAAAAAAAGTCATTTTGTTTTTTTGTAAACTTGCTAGCAGCTCCAGGCTAGTTTCGTTTTTTTTCTTCAATTCACGTTCGAAAAATATTCATTAGAAGGTGCACCGAGCCGCTTTTGTTGTATGTTGACGTTTTTTTTATTTTTATTTTTTTTTATCATTTCGTTATACCATCAAATTAGAAGGCACGATAAGTCAGTGTTTTCTATGGTTTACAGCACCTCTACACTGCAGCAGACACCATAGGAGCTCACTATAGGAATCCCTTAAGGCAAGGCTGTGTTACGAAAACGTTATTTTCAGTTTGCGCCATTTTATCTGTTTTTTTTCTTATCATTTTGTATTTTTTCAATTCAATTTTGTTTTTACAATGCTCGATGTGATTTGCCTGTAGCTGTTACGCGAGCTCATACGCATATGTACGTTGCTGCGCCCGGAGTGTCCCATAGAAACCAGAGCAATATTTATCTCGCTGTAGTTTTAACGAGCAAAAACGTTCTCGCTGATAAACAAACGATAAACAAAAAAAAAATAGATTTTAAATGAAAATTTGAGCACGTTTCTAAAAACGACAAATTCGAATGACATTTTTTTGTGAAATAACATTTTTTTCGTCAACTCGTCTTAGCCTTTGTTCGTCGTGGTCTAATGAATTATTTTAATTATTAATTATCAATTAAATACGTTAATTACCATCATTAATTATTATATATTAATTGATAATCAATAATCACACGATAATTAATTAATATATAGTAATTAAATGGTTTAATTAATTTTTAATTTATTTGTTCGATTAATCGAATAATTACGAAAAAGTTTGAGGTCGCGGACGAAAGGATTTCTCTGAAAATTTGTATCGAGCAACTAAATCATCAAATTAAATTGCCGAAATTTCGCTCCACTGTTTTTTGCAGCCGGGTCAAAAACTTGAAACTAGTTTTATCGTCAAAGGTATATTTTTAACTTGATGTATAGACACACGTGTCGTGTAAATAACACAAATGATGATGGTGTGGCCATGGGTATGTATACTACGAAACAAATGTTCTTCTATTAACATTTAATTCCTGTACAGCACGCAGCTTTCGTCCTCGAAAGAAAAACGAGAGTTTCTCGAACGTTGGACAATTTTTGAAAAGCCTAATGAGCTTGAAACTCGAAAAAAGTTTCAGGTTTTTTTTTTTAACGAAAATTCGAGAAAAATCGTTTTTCTTTTCTCGCATTTTGCTCTGCCTGCAAATTCGCTTTCTCGCTTCAGTCGTGTGTGATTTGTTTTCTGTGCGTTTGCATATTTTGTTTGAATTTTTTTTTTTCACTTTTTTTTTTCGACACCGTTGAGCACACACTTTCCTTCGAGAGGAACTCGACACATTGGAATACAATACGTCAACGGAAAAACTATGATTCGTAAATAATTTAGAATACTATGAATTAAGAGTTGAAAAAAATAATGTTTGCTGCTGCCTCGTGTGGTGCAGCAAAAATTCGGTGTGACGTTAGGGGACGAGAATCTTTTCTTTTTTTTTTTAATCACCAGGAACGATCGTTTTGTTTTACCCTTGAAAAGGTTTATTCATTCAACTGCAGAACCTGTCGTCGTATACGTAGAAATGTAGCGATTAAGGACGTTGTATGGCCACGGTCTAATCTAAATTTTTCTTTTCTGTTTTTCTTACATACAAAATTGCTTGCAAGCCAAAGTTCATTAAAAAAAAGTTTTTACAAATTGAGCAAAGAAAGATTTTCCGAGGTAATTTGAATTTTTTATATAATAAACAAAATTTACTACCGATTTTTTTGAAAAACTAAATAAAGCTTCTTCGATGTTACGCAAAAGTGTATGCAAAGTTTCAAGAGGCTTCACCATTTAGAAATCGAAATATTAAACGTCGAAAATTGTGACATAAAGATGTTGAAGTTTGCATCGATGAAATGCAACGAAAAGTCATCATTTTGTTATAGCATCGCACCAAATTTTCATACAGCGTTTGTCGACAATAACGAGAAAGTCTTTTTCGCCATTCGAAAAGAAAATTTACTAGAAAAATTCCAACGAGTCAATTAATTATCGAAATAATAAATAAAAAATATATTTTTCGTTGGATTGCGACGATGCAAACTTCAATATCATACTTTTGACACAGGCTCCAATGAGCAACTACTGAAAATGGTGATTTTTATAAATCTCGACTTCTACAGCGTGAAATCTCTCAAAATTGTGCGAGCTTAATTAAAAGAATTCTATCGATAGAAAATTTAGCATACAACGTCCTTAACGTATCCCGATATCGTAATTTTTTTTTCTTTCTGTACCCACCAGTAAATCTTGAAATTATTTCATTCCATTAGCCCCTCGTAACAACTTTATTTTCAGAACGATAAGAAAAAGAAAAAAAAAAGCAGCATTTGATAAATAAGAATTGCCATTGTTATCGTGAATTTTTTTCGAATCGCACGCGATTGATAATTATTATTGTTATTATTATAATTACACATGAAAAAACAACAGCAACAATAAACAACAGAAATAATGTTTCGGGAATTTTGTTGGATGTAAACGTTGAGAGGTAAATAATGAAAAACAAAACTCAATGGACTGAGAGTAGTCGAGCGCGCGCATTAACCGTTTTGGCAATTCGTATTTAGAGTGTGGTGAAATGAAAAAAAGAAAAAAAACGTCATTCGGAATTCAGAATTTGGTGGAAATGAATTTTCTCTGAATTTTCAGGATGATTCGTTTTTGTTTTTTTTTTATTTACATCTGCACGCACTTTCGAAATGAAGTAATAATTGAAATAACAATCAAGAGCGCACCCGTTGCAGAGTGTGGCAGTTTTTTTTTTTTTTTT